>JBAJNP010002995.1:0-29926 GCA_036877545.1 Yasuhikotakia modesta | reverse complement strand
GTGGCTGACTGGACGGGAAAGCCATTTGACAGCTATTGCTTCCGGTCACCGGCGAGCTGTTCAGAGCTATCCGCTGCGTCTCGAACATCTCGCGCACTGCGTGAAAGTTCTGCTGCTGCGCGGGATAGCTCGCGCTTATGTGTCCCAGCTCTCCGGACTGATTGAGGTACCAGGGTGCGAGTCGGTTCTGCTGCAAGTGTTGGCTCTCCTGACTTGAGCTCTGATGGGGGTGAGAGATCGAGGAGGCGCTTGTCGTGTTTGTGTATTCCGGTAAAGTGTCATCCCCGTGGCCTCGGTCCCCAGTGTAAAGGCTCGTTGCTTGCATATTGCAGTGATAAGTGGCGGGCTGGCCGCAGGGTGGGCTGTAATGCGCAGGTTGTGGTGATGGCGAGTAGGTCAGAGACACTGAGCCTGGCAGAGCAGCACGAGAAGCCGGGAGCTCTGCAGCGTGTTGTGGGGACCCTCGAAGTCCTGTCATGATTGTATCCATACTGAAGCCCTGTTGGGAAGTTTGGGTTTGAGGGCTCCCGCTACACGCACTGTCGCCGCTCCTCTCTGGGCTCTCGGTTTTAGGAACTGTACTGAGTGGTGGAGAGCCATCATGCGGGGGTGTGCAGGCCCCGTTCTCCGTCTTTATGTCCCGGAGCTTCACCGGCTGCTGTGGTTCCTGCTCGCACGCTTGTCGCGGGTTGTCTTTGCCCTGCCGTTCCTCTTTGTCCTTCTGCACATCCTTCTTCTTGAAACGGCGCCTTCGTCGCAGGAAGCTGCCGTTTTCAAACATGTTGTATGAGTCTGGGTCAAGGGTCCAGTAGCTGCCCTTACCTGGCTTCTTATCATCTCGCGGGACTTTGACAAAACACTCATTAAGTGATAGATTATGCCGTATGCTGTTCTGCCAGCCCTGCTTATTGTCCCGGTAAAATGGAAAGCGTTCCATAATAAACTGATAGATTCCATTCAACGTGATCTTTTTATCGGCTGAGTTCTGGATAGCCATGGTAATAAGCGCGATGTAACTGTATGGAGGCTTTACCATGTCCTTGGACTGTTGCGCAGGGGCGTATGGCCCATAAGCGCGGGCCATCCCACCGGGGTACTGCTCGTGGGCTGCATGAGAGTACATGCTCATAGGCGCAGGCATGCCGGCATATCCTCCTCCGGCCGCAGCTCGATAAAAACCTTGCTCTCCGGTTATATAAGGCACTACGCCTAGAGGGCTTGGGCTGGAAACGGGGTAGCGCGCCTGCATCGTACCCCTCTCTCCGAAACTCTCCTACCACGGGTGAACGGAGGAAGATCGGGTAAAAAAATCACCAGACGTCTGTCTTCACTTCAGCAAAAAGTCAAAAGTATTCAAAGCATTCCAAAGTTCCAAACTTTCACCTTTCCTTCTTTGTTTTGTCTTGAAACTCTTATCCAGAGTTCCGCTCAGGCTGATTTTCGGGCTCACGGTTGGCTGTGCAGGCAAGAAGCAAAATGTCTTACGTGAAGTCAGCGAATAGGGAAAACCTGCGAACTTCCCGCATCCGTCACTTCAGAGGGACTTTTTCACCGAATTACCAATTCAGCCTTTTGGCTGCGCATGTCTCCTCCCCAATTTTATCTAACGACCAATAAGCGCTGAGAGCTGTTTGTGGAAAGGCTGTACCCGAAGACCTTTTCCCTGTGGGTATAAGCGTAGACTGTACTTAAGTTAAGGATAAGACAGACAGAAACATACGGAAAGACCAAAACGTTAAAGAAAAAAGAAAATGTACATATCCTTATAGGAGGTTTAATAAATACTCAGCATCAGGATATTGACAAGTAAATAAATGCTGATATCCGCTGGAAAATAGAATTGAACAGGGAACAGTTTTCCTAAAGTTTATTTAATGGGTATAATAAGTATAATACACACCAGGAAAATATACCCGATGCCTGAAAGATCCGATTCGTGATCTATTGAAAATAATAGCTCACTGTTTTCGTTCATGTTTCTCCCGCACGGGAATGTATTTGATACGTCTGGCAGTGTTACATTTGCTTTAGGGCTGAAGTGAATTGCAATTTGGTTTTCGGAACCAAATGTGTTGCGTGGGAGCAAGAATCCATTCTGCGGGCCAAACGGTGTTAAGTAGCGAACATGTAAATAAGGCAAAGTGTTCTTCTAGTGTTAAAGCCACCCAGATAATGCTTACACAGCAGTTCCTAGTCAGGATGTTTCTCAGTTTTATTGTCTTTGCGCGTTAAAGCGTTGTATCCTCAATTAATAACAGCTTGACGTGTCGGACCACTTGGTCGTTTGGTTTCCGTTGAGAAGTCGGACTCCTTATGGCATTTTCTGTTTTAATTCTCTTTCAATAAGTTGAACCTCTTTAAATTAAACGAAGCTACTACTATAATCTATTCATAGATTATATTCTATTAAATAGGTTCAATAACGTGTAACTGTTATTGAAATATATACGTGGCTTTGACTGTTTGACTGGGTTTTGTAGCATTAAATATTTATTTAAATATACCTTCTTTTAGAAAGAACTAAGAAAAATATCGTGGTAGCTTCATTTCCGTTGAAAGAAAATTAGTAAACCAAATTATTTTCAGAATTTATTTATTATAAAATAATATTACAAACGTGTATTGAAACAAAATTCAGCATCTCACCATTACCAAAGGCAATAACAGCAATGAATAGCAGTAAGACAAAAATGTAACAATAGCACCAGCCTTATTTATAATTTATTTCACAGTATCATCATCAACAGAATTTTTAACAACAAACAGCTGTTGTATTAATTTGCATTTGTTTTTACTTTTTCAGATGTTGTTTCTTGCTTTTTATTATAAATTGCGTTCATTTTAAAGGACATGTAGAACTTTTAATACTTCTACCATATTTCGGTTCATAAATTCTTAACAAATTAGGTTGAAACTAATAACTGCTAGAAGTTTTGAAAGGGTAACTTTTTCCTTACTTTTTGCATAACAAAATTGTTGATTTTGTGATGCTTCTATTTCGCTTTCCTTCTATCTTTGTTTTAATTTATTATCTAAGATCTCGGTAGGTCCTTCTGTATAAGATCAATTTTGCGCATAGCAGCGAGGATCAAAAGTTATCGCTTTTGTTGCAGGTTAGCCAAAATCACCTGCTACGTGTGTTCCAGTCATTGGTCGCCCTCTTGTGTTCATTTAGTACAATCACATTCGTCTACTGTTGTATTGTACTGGATATGTAAATGCATGTGTATATACACTTAAGTATATATTTATGTGCGTCTGTACATACATCGTTTAAATATTTCAATACAAAACAATTACAAATGGAATACACAATTATTATATAGTCCTCTGAGACGAACTATAGCCTATAAACATTTAAAAACAAATAGAAAAGTGATGTTTTTTATTTAATTACAGGGTCCCATCATAAAACCAATGAGCGATTGGTGTATCATTTGGCACAAATAATGGTGCCAAATGAAGCTCTAAATATGAAATCTGATCCCAGGAGGCGGTGCTTCTTTCGGGCCTGAAGAGTAGCCGCACGCTGCACTGGTCCACAGATGTCAGACTGCACGCGAACAGCCAGACCACACACACCGACTTCTTCAAACAATGTGATTCATTCCAGCAAATGCGTAAGAGATGCAGTTGGCCAATGCGCTGAAAGCAACGTTCCATTGCCAGCTGCATAAAAGCATCATTATTCATGAGCATGACGTAGCTAAAGTTTTTATGAACTGACGTCACAGTCGCCATCTGCATACCTTCTATGTAAGTATATGGAGCTTTAAAGGCAATGGCTGAAATGCGCTGCTAAAATACGCTTTACATGCCTGTACATTTGCACGTTTATACAACATGGTGCAACATAATTACACCAAAGCACCAAACTGTTAGGATAAATATATAATACACCCTGGAAAAATAATTCGGCTTACATGCTTTGAGATCTAAATCCTTGCCCATGTTACTGAGTAAAACTTGTTTTTATTGTAAGTTGTAAGATTTTTAAGGGCAAATCTTGTTATTTTTTGTTGGCAGACATTAACAGATGTTTTTCCTCTGAGATCATATGGGCACAACTTAATATTGCTTCAACTTGTTAGATTTCATTGCTGAAGAGTTTACCTTCAAATACACATTAAATAAAGTTACTGGCAACCCTGAGCAAAAAACACACACACTTTGTTACTGAAAAATACAAGAAATAATTACTTTCTAAATTAAAAGGTACTCAAGAAAGGGGCTTTTATTTGATTGTTCAATTTTTTTTACAAAATCCCACTATTTAAACACTGCATTGAAAATGAAAGACAGACGTAACATAAGCGTTGGTTCCTTTGTTTGATTTATCTTAAGCAGCAAAACGGTGAATCTGTAGCTTAAGAAACACACAAACAGACAGTGTTGCAACTGCAAGCTTACCTGAATCAACTAGAATGTTCTGAGAGATACAAACATCCACCAAATGCATTGTTGCAACACGTATCTGTGTTATATGCAAGTCATCTGTTTAACAAAAGTCATCCTGTTTTAACTATTTTTAAATAAACCACTATTAGTTATTAGCAAAGACTATGGTTTCTCTCCAGCAGGTCTTTAAAACTTTCCATGCTGTAAATATCCACTAAATCTCTTCTCCTTCCTGCATCCATTTGTACTTCATTAAGCACATGCTAATTTTTGTTGCAACACTGTCTAGTATAAAAAAAGTTGTTTTTGAGAAAGCACTTAAAAAATTATTTATTTAAATGTTTACAAATTAGGGAATACTTTATTTTACACTGTCTTTGTTACACATTACAGGTACTTACTATAGTAATATCAGTCGATTTTGTTACATGCAAAAATTACATGCAACTACCCTAAACCAAACCCTAATTCTAACACTATAGTGAATGCATTAATATCCCTTGGTGTTTAAATGTTTAATAAAATACCCTAAAGTATTTGTATATAATTGTTATTTTTTTGTTGACAGCTGATCAAATGTGGGTATAGGGCCTTTTTTAAAGTCAACTATAGTCAACTTTTAAAGTTTATAGTGCTGGGAGAACCCAATAAGTGTCACGCAAGGGTATGATGATTCTCAATTTATTATTGTATAAACTTACATTCTTGGGAGCTGGTGTAAACATTTTAATCAATATACTGGGTATATGAAGGCTAGTTTAAGTAAACAGGAGCTTGGCATTTAAGTTACATGGGCTCTTAGTTTTCTAAAAGAGAGATATTTGATTTCATTATCATTTGATACTAGATATGCAGAGATATTAAAAGTCAAATAGCCTCATAAATTTCAATTGTGTCTCCATCTAAAACTGATTCCTGTGATTTTGGGTTTGTTTACACCATTGTAACAGTCCTTGGTATAAACACGACTTAAATCTAAAAGACTTGAGAACATCATTTACAAAAGCTTGGAAATTCTTTCTGCTTAAATGTGTCTTTGTTTAACAGTCAATCAGCAGTAAAGTCTCAGTTTTACAAAAACCTTGTGTCCACATCTGGTGCACAGTTTTTATGGCATGTAGAGAAAGAACATGAAACAAACCTCCATAATGAGTGAATTCAGCGGCCATTTTGTTTAATCTGATTTATTTGAGCTGCGTGAGTTTTGGGCGCCACCTCAATTTGCTCTCAATTAGTATCTTTCAGCAACTTTTCAATTCACTCAAAGTGAATGTTACTCCTCTTTCTGTGCACGATTGCCACATGTGTAAAAGCTTAGTTTAGCTTAAGTGATGTTTTGCACATGATTCGAACAAACATGATTAATACACTCATTGATCTATTTTCAATTTTATTAAACCTAACTAAGCCGCTGGGCAGAGACTCATTGTCAAACTCATAGTCTTCAAAAATATGCACAATATTTACCAACCAAAACAGTAAACACGTTTTTTTATTTGTTATTGGTTATTCATTTAAAACAAGGTCTATGCCCTGTTCACACCTAACAGATTCCATGATGATGCAAACCATGATGACGCAATATTGTTTAGTTGTTTTTTTACTGGAAGTTTGTTTGCTTTGTTGCTCTGTGGTAAGAACACCAGCTTATGTACTGAGAACTTGTAATTGTATTTTATTGCTCCATGTCCACAAGCTTCTACGCTGATGCTACAGTATGTCTGTATGCATTAATAATGAGGCTTTGTGTTTTTCTTGTGTTTTCTTTGTGTTTTGACGGTGGGTGCTATTGATGTGGCTAAATGATTATTATCAGCATTATCCGTGTTTATTAGCAGCCATAAATGTCTCATTGTTATTTTTTCCAAATATTCCCTCCAGGTATGCGACTGTGTTTATAAGATGGGAAACGCTGGCAGTCATCGGGTCTGTTTATAAGGCGCCGCCCAATATGACAGCTCGTGACCCATAGATGGCAGTAGAGTACCGTCTAAAAGTCTCCAGCAACAGGTTGTAAGTGTAGAAATTACTTTATTAGTGTATTTGTTTTTGACATTCTTATTGTATTAAGTGTCACTGCCAAGTTACTGCCAGTCAGGTCCAGACAAGCACCACTTTGGTTAAATTTAGTTCAACTTAGAACTTAGTTAGACTAAAGTTTAGTCAAGACTTCGTGTTGATTAACTAATCTAGCAAGTAAAACGTCTTCAATGCGTTGTGCCTTTAGTTTCTTTAAAATGTACCGTTAACCCGCAACATGCTTATCAGTTAAATAAAAGACATTTCTTACTTAAGCACAACTGTAGTTGTAGCTTATTATAAAATCAAGTTTGGCCATCTATTTATTTACAACGTTTTTGACATAAGACGCATTCAAACAATAAGATGCGTGAAGTGCAAAGGTGAAACATTGTAAAGTGCTACAAATACGGGATAATACGCAGATAAGGAAAACGTTACATTATTATTGTAGACAATTGCCGAATTTAGTTTTTGATTTCGATTGAATCCTTTATTTCCAGTTCGTGTAAGTAAAAACTGTTTTACTATGCTAGATAGATGATAGATAGATAGATAGACAGACAGACAGACAGACAGACAGACAGACAGACAGACAGACAGACAGACAGACAGATTATTAAAATAAGATCATGTTTTATCATTATTACAGTAACTCAAGTGTCACAGAATTTCTGTCAGTCAGGACAAGAACACGCGGCTTTTCTTGAAATGTTTTATTGCTTAACATTAACATTGTACTGTACAGATTAAATGAATTAAATTTGGTTAAATGTGTTTATGTCAACCTCTGCTTACATTTAACCACAAGGCACAGCAAAACTGTCAGTCCACGGATTTAATGAACGGACAATATTTTGCTCCATAGTTCATATACGCTGGACGAGCCGTGGACCATGTTGGTTGTGTGGTTTATGTCGTAATTCTTTCGGCTGGTTTAGGAAAATATCTGCAAAAATAAATGCACCATATTGCGTATATAGTGTATGCACTATACAAGTCTAATCCTTCAAGAAGCTTCATTAACTCTTTTTACCTCACAGTTAAGTAAGTGCTAATCTTTGTAAAGCTTGATCCGCAACAGACGGCCTACATTACGCAGGGTTTGACGTCTTGGTGCATGTTCTGATGATGATGATGGTGGTGATGATGATGGTGATGGTAATATCCCCCAGCTGAAGGATGGAAGGACGAAATCCCGTTAAAATTCAACACGAAGTCCTTCCGTTCTCCGACGGGGGAGGAATGTGTTGGATAGCGCGAAATACCCACTGGGGATAAATACATACGCGGTAAGTACAAATATACATTTGTTGGTGAGTATATTAAATCTGTAATTGTGTGTGTTTTATTTTGTTTTACAGAGGTTTAATTGACCTTTAATACTTAATCTTTAATATTTTAATTTCTGAAAGCGTTATGATCGTTTTAGGAAGTTTTAAAAATAAAAATGACATAAATTGTAATAATAATAACTTTTCATTATTGTTTTGCTTTTGCGCATTTCCCTACTGAATAAACCACGACATTATTCCAACGGGAAAAAATATTTAAGCTTCTGTGTAATTCTGCACAAATCACAAGATAAATATAGCTGCCAATGAATCCAAATATTTTGTACAGTTAAAGGGACCCTGATGACATTTTACTTTTGAGAGTTCCTTCCTTTTTCACTACAGAGGAGTCGTTGCAGAAAGGACACAACTACTGCTTATGTCCTGCTTAATGCTTTTTTTTAAAACAGCGCAATATCCCCAATGCTATTGTATGTATGTATAATTAATATAGAGAGAAATTCGATTCTTTAACATACATTTTATATAATGGAAATTGTATTATATTTTAAATTATAGGAGCGTTACCTGCAACGTCTGTGTTGTCTCTCGCGCTTTGTTGTATATAACCCTGCTCCAGAGAGTAGGTAAAAATGCCGGGATGCTGCCCTGTGGATGCTGTATTGGCAGAGTTGGTGGTCGGCTGTTTCAGATAGGGAGAGCTAGAGGAAGCCCAGAATGCCGTGCCCTCTGAATACGGTGTGTGGGCCTCCAACGCGCTCCCTATTGCAGGAGAAGACGGGACCGGACTGGTGTTGCTATCCCCACCGTAATCTCCGTTTCCTGGGACTGGACAGCTTGCCATGTACCCATGTCTAGAGCTGGGGGACATGTGACTGTGGTGGGCACTGCTTATTGATTCATACCCATTGCCAGACAGGTCCAGGTTATAGCCACTGCCATGACACGAAAGTGCGCCGGTGGGAGATTGGTAGTCAAAGCTTTGCGGTAAAATGGCGGAACCGAACCCTAGGCCGTTCATCATTCGATACATTGGTTTCATGGCCTGACATTTTCTCCGAAATCCTCGAGGTCTTCGCCGAAATGACCCTTCTTCGAACATGAACTCACTGGTGGGGTCAATGGTCCAATAATGTCCCTTTCCTGGGCGCCCAAGTCCCTTTGGTAGTTTAATGAAGCATTCGTTCAGGGACAAATTGTGGCGAACAGAGTTTTTCCAACCTTGATAAGAGCCTCGGAAAAAAGGGAAGCGAGTTTGTAAGAATTGGTAAATCTCACTAAGTGTAAGTCGCTTAGTAGGTGCGCTCTGGATCGCCATCACAATGAGAGCGATGTAAGAGTAGGGCGGTTTCTCCGGGCGTCGCAGTCCTGAGCTGGCCTTTTTGCTCTTGGACACTACGCCATGGTCCTCCACGTTGCTTGTCGAGTTCATCAGTCCAGGATGCAGCGCGATGGACGCCGGACTGGTCCTCATCGGGGGCGTCGTCCCCAGTGGTTCGTGGGAGCCCTCAGTCGTCATGTGTCCCGCGCTGACGTGCTAATAAAACTCAGCTGGGCAATGACGTTGACGGAAAAAAACACGCAAAACTTAAAAGATCAATATATTTGACAATCAATTGCGAAAATCGAAAAAAAAAAACAAAACTGAAAACAAACGCCACACTTTAGTTGAATTTCCTTGCCAATTTACTTAAGCACCCAAAGAAATAAACTGTCTTCTTTTGGGTTTGCGTCACAATTTCTTAGATTTAGACTTAGACTTCCAAATCCTTCTGAAAATACATCCAAGTATTATGTTCTGTTGTCGAAGTCATGCGTTTTCGTTTGCAATATAAACGTTTTCCCTATTGTTCTGTCGTAGCCGCGCTGGTCCCGGTGGCTGTAATTCCTTTTCGAGAAAGAAACGGAAAGAATGAGTTCGTGGAGATCCCTCAACTAAACAAAACTCGACAGCCAATCACTCAATAACCCTCTTTGCCTTTTTCTCTTGGAATCGCTCCTCCTCCCGCCTCATCCACCCTTTAAACCCTCAGACCCCTGCAAACTCCATCTACATCCAGCCTCCCGCACTGTCCCTCAAATAAACCGATCCTCAATCTCTCGGTATCGGATCACGAACGCATCTATTTTTTTGCATCCCTCGTTCCCCTTATCCCATTATGGACATCTTTTTGGTTTAGACCCACTAATTTTTGTGACATTTATCAGATGTTTTGGTCATTCTGCTTGACTCATTCGCCACGTAAACAGACTAAGGATGTTGACGCAGGCCGAAGTTAGTGTTGCACGCTAAATAATAGAAAGACGGCTATTGAAACTGAGCTATAACAGCATACATATAAAGGTAGGTTATCTTAGCCAAATTTTCACAATATGTCAAAACCCAGGAGGCCGTTAAAGAACTTACCTGGACAAAAACACCGTAATAAAAAAATAAAAATAACAAATGAGGGAGTTTACAGTGGGAGGCTTGTGTTTGCATCGAGTCATCGAAAGCGAGAGGGGAAAAGACAGAACACGACAGGGAAAGGGGGGAGAGAGGAGTGAGGAATGGCTTTGGCTCGAAGCAGGCTGTCTTTGTCGAGAGTGGTTTGGATACCACACACAGCGCGCAAGTATCAGCTTACGGGCCCGGGGCTACAGCACATCCCTCGGGTCCAACGTTCATTAACAAAAGAAAAGCCCAATTAGCCATTTGGACGTCGACAGCTTCCGCCAACAAAGAAGGTCACAGTTATTTTTGTAATTTTTTTGTAACACACAGTACATTACACATTTTTTCCAACCTTTTTTAACTTAATAATATAATACGTCATACAAAATTAGATAACATAATAATTTAAACGTGTGCAAATAATATTGCTATTGTTTATTGTATGCGTACCTTGTATGCGTACCTACTTAAAAAGTTATACTAGGTGAGTTATATAAAACATTCCATTTACGCCTATTTTAAAAAAGTGATACAAGCAGATGTTTGCAAGTAGACAAAGATCGTGCTTTAATCTCCATTATTGTTGTTATTTATATTGCGTCTTAAATCATAATCTTAAACTATATTTATGTGTAATTCTGACTGAGTTTTAGCTTTACAAGATTCATGTTGTTTTCAGTTAGACTTTTTATTAGCCTACATGTAAATCATATTATACTGTTAGACCGTAGATCAATAATATATTAAAACAAATACAAATTGGGCAATAGACATAAACAGGGCATTATGACGACATAAGCGCAGCAGTTATGGCTCCTGGCATTTTTTTAAGAAATGGCGCTGGATATCTTATCTCTCGCTCTCTATTTCCCCTCCCTTTTTAATCACCCATCTCTTTTAAGTATTCTTTTGAACAAAGCGAATCAACAATCCCCTAGTTTTAGCTTACCATGAGGATGTGGATAAAAACATGTTCCCGCGCCATAGAAGCAGTATTTCGCCGGGTTTCCCCCACCCGCTGAGCGCCTGACCCCCACCGCGTCCCGGATACCCGCGGCTGCTTTAGAGGAAACTGAGTTCTGCATTAGACTTTGAACACAGACGATTGCTACGACAGTCCACGAACTGGAATTAAAATAGATCAGTGTATGTGCGTAAAAGAGCACAGTGGTCTCTTACGCACATAAACTCATTGATCTATTTTCAGTTTTATTGAGCTCAATATTGAGTCGCTGTGGAGAGACTTGCTCCGTGTCAAAAGCGTGGGCTTTAAAGAACACAGTCAACGTCTGATCCAATGAGACGATTTTGTGCTCGTGACGCAAGTTGTCTTTAGAGAATTTGACGTGGCCCATCTGAAGAAAACTGAATGTTACACATCAGATATTAGCCAGATATTAGACAAACGCTACCTTAACTGTTAATTCGTTATAAAGAGTATTTAGGCCAGCAAGAATTATGCCTTTTTATTGACTTTATTCTAGGGTTTTGTAATAATTGTATCGCAATTATAAATTCAATGATCTTAAAGTAATATCGCTTCGTGTATGAAATTAGTAATCATTTACGTCATCATCCTGCGTTTAATACAAACTTGTCAGAGAAGAGAGTGTGTTTATAAGAATGAGAGTGTTTTCGCAGCAAACTTGTTTGTATTAACCCAAAGCCTCATTCTGAGTTGCCGTTTAAAATATTTTAAGTGTAACTATTTTTATTCCTTGAAGGATGGCCAGATAACCACGTCTTGTCCGTGTATTTATAATTATTTCCAGAGAAGAGAGTATGTTTATAAGAATGAGAGTGTTTTCGCAGCAGAGTTATTACGCAATAGGTTAAACTCTCAGCTAACGGTTTTACATAAACAGGTGTGCCATGTCGCAAGCTAACCTGCAGGTTGCAGCATCGCACTAAACGCCAAGTATAAGCAAGTTTTAAACTGTTGCCAACCAGATACGATGTAATATTTCCAGATTATATGCGTCATACAAAATAGTAAATTAAACATTGCGCATTTGAACTGCTTTAGTTTTAGTAACAAAAATCACTACGTGGATATAGTCTGATCACTCTTGAGCGACTTGTTACTCAGCTTTTAATAATAACATGAACTGTTAAATATGGTTAAATGTGATAACAATTCCTCTTTATTTAAAAAATTCATTGCAAAAAACGGTAAAGAAGGATGTGAAAAGAAACATATTCTTGAAGATTTGGTCTGATGTGCAATGCACTGTAAAATCTTGCAGCTGTTGTTACCAGAAAACTTATGCATAAATACAGTAGCTTAAGAATGTAAACAACTTTAGCGTTAAAATACCAAAATACGATGCCAAAGTTTACGCATTACTGCAAACCTTTTTATATTTTACCATTTGAAAGCATACATTTTATTAACTAATACATATTAGGCCCGTTCCTGATCTCTCTAAAAATTACAGTGTGGTCAGACTAAATGATGTAACCGAGAACTAAAAACTAAAAGGAAACGTGTTTCAGTACCGCGGACAGCGAAAATATTATTATATTTTTGACACTAAATATAAAAATTATAGAGGAAAATATGGCTCGACGTAAAACGGAGAAAATAATATTAACGTTGGCAAGGCATTAATAACGTATTAGCCTATACAAATATGCACAAGAACTTCACATAATTTAAAGTTTTTCCAATAAAGCAATCATATTATAATACAAAAAGCGTAGCAGAGGCACAACACAACCTGTGACTGGTGTTTTAACTTAGACCAGCTGGACCTTGTTAAATGAACATTTGTTAGAATTGACAAATCACATATTTTAATTGTATTGTATTATATTTTAATATCAAATAAAATGCACTCAGTGCATGTCCAGAGTAAAGTTTCTTTGTGATTTGTGCTTATTCATTTGTTTAACTTTTAAAATTGATCTCCTGTTTATATTATTTACATTTTGCTGTCTATGTGATATAGCTGTTTTTCTTTGCTGTCTGGCCAAGCCACAATTATAAAAGAGGTTTTAATTTTTAGTGTGTTATAGTTAAATAAAGATTACCAATACATTTTATACATTACTAATACAGTTTATAATAGGAGATATCATAAATCGATATATCATTAATATCAATAAATCGAAAATACAACCAGTCTCTTTATTTTGAGGAGTATAATATTTATTCGTTTATTTACAATAGGCAACAGTACCAATAAATTATTAATATAACAAACCAAAACTGTATTTCATATATTTATTTAAAGTAGATTGCTGATTATATTTTGAATGCTGCAGCAGTCTGAACTGTCTACAGAACTGTCTACTGTCTTCGAGCATCATGACAACATATTTGTTACAACTGAGAGACAACATGTTTATAAATTTAACATTTACTCAACCGTGGTTGTCAATAATCTATAAAATTGATCATGTTACCTTTTATGCATTGTTTTGCATGGAGCAAGACACGTGACCGAAACGTCATACATGCATGAATAGCATATGAGATGCGAAAAAATTGTTTATTGGGACAATAAGAAATCAATGATAACAAAATAATGGAAAAAGTTACTCTCTCTTATTTTCTTTTATTGATTTAAGCACAATTGTAAGCAACTGTCTTACGTTGGCACCAGGCTGAGCACAGCTCCAAACAAACATTATTGCAGCAGTTAAAAGCACATAAAACAGGGTATAATTTATAACCCAACATCGTTTTACAAAAATACAGACTACAATTAAATACATATTCTGTCCATTATTACTGGCATGGTAATGCCATCGTTTACAAGAAATGAAAATGGAAACAGTAAACACTGTACACTGGCGCGACACTGATTTATCTAACAAGAGGTTTGAAGAACAAACATGCCGCATTACAGTAGGTATGCATACACAAATCACAATAAAACACACACACGTCATTAGAAGAAAGTGCACATCATTTGTCTATTTAAGTTTGTTATTTTATGACAGGAGGGAGTCTATTCGGAAGGGGTGATATCCAGCCTTCTGTACAGGAGACTGAGAGTGTTCCAAACCGGCAAAGGAATTCGGTATGTCTGGCATGCGACTGACGTTAATGTCTGCCGTATCGCACCTGTAGAACGGAAAGGCACGAGAGACTTCTGAACAGATCTGGAATCCGGTTTGCGCAACATGTGCTACCGTGGATGGTGGGCAACCCATAACAACTGGCAGAAAGTGAGGGACTGCTGACACCATCAGTCTGGTATTCAAACATGCGCCCTCTGAGATCTGCTCTCTCCGCATAAACGGTGTGCTAAGGATGCTGTCTATGGCGAACGAGCTGGAAAATTTGGAACAGGTGCTTTCGTCCCGCGCAGAGAGTTGGCTGTCATCCGCAGGTGCGCGCTCGGATCCTGAGCTGTTGGCGATCTTTTTGCTGATGCGCTTCCTCCTCCGGCGGAAAACGCCATCCGCGAACGTGTATTCACTGTGTGGATTCAACATCCAATAATTGTCCTTTCCCCAGGGGCGCGAGGGGTCCCGCAGCACTTTAATAAAGCAGTCGTTCAATGACAAGTTATGCCGCACAGAGTTCCGCCATCCAGTGTAGCTGCCCCTAAAAAACGGGAACTTTTTCATCAAGTACTCGTTTATTTCAGCAAGCGTGAGGCGGCCGGTAGCGGAATCGCGTATGGCCATGGCAATGAGCGCGATGTACGAATACGGTGGTTTGGGTCTGCGCGTGTACGGTTTTGCCTTCCCATCTGAAACGGGAGCACCCGGCCCCGGGCTGTTCGCTGAGCAGTCTCCATCCGAGCCCAGTTCCTCCTCGGTGGACAGCGGTGAAGCCGCATTCACATCCATGTCACTGCAGAGGTCCAGCGGCTTGTCCACAAGGCGACTCGCAGAGAAAATCTCCAGCTTCATTGTAAGGTGCCTCTGTTCTGTCACGTTGAACTGTGAAGCTGTTATCAGAGACGTCTGTTGCTTGTTTTGAATAGCAATACTTTGTTGAGCAGACAGCTTAGCTCGGTCTGCTGAGTGTTAGGAAGCTCTTATATCGGTTAAAAGTCCTCATGGGAGAACGGAGTGCGGCGAGTGTTAATATAATCGTTGAGCAAGGCCGGCCCACGGGGGCGGGGCTTATTTTCTACCTAAACGCAGCACGCGAGCTGGATTTAGAGACGCTCACCTGCCCTCGTCTAGGTACGAATAGAGCCACTCAAAGCGAGGCAGCCTTTACTCTAGAGCAGTAAAAGAAAGTATTTCATTTAAAAACATTCTTAAACGAATATAAGCATTTATTTTGTGGCCTAAATTATGAACATTTACAAAATGGTGAGATAATTATAAGGTCCTCTCATTATATATTTGCCAGACCTTTTAAAAGTAAACACATTTGATTTACATAAATATGTGTATATGTGGCTTTCTTTTAAACAATGTTATGCAGATATAAATACTCTGCTAGACAGTACAAACATGCCTGCTAATTCATTTGAACTGTGAAATTGGCAAGGTGACCTCGTCACAGTATGAGGAATGTCACACCTCATTCTGACGCACCCAATACCTTTGTAAACTGAGTTTACATGCTCAGTGAAACAATTCGCTTGTGGCAGTTACTGACTTTTGAAAGAATGGGGAAGTTTGGCCACATGCGTGATGAGCTCGGACCGTGTGTCAGAAAGAACAGAGATGAGATACACCACTGAGGTCATACAAAAGTCTGATAATGTATGAATAGGGAGAGGCATGAACAAGTGTAAATAACAAGAAATGTCTCAAAATCTTTTTGCTTTCATTCTCTCCTTTTCTTATGTGCAAAATGCAGGTGAAGACACAGGAACAAAAGGTCATGAGGTTTCTAACATGCCCTAAGGTGAGTGATAATCATTTAACTGTCCTTTGAGCCACACCTACATAAAGCCTTTGGGATATTTTTTCTTCAAGTGAATCCAAAACACTCTCCTGTGCACCGATGGTGTGTGTAATTTTCTGGGTTCATGGGGCAGGCAAACAAGCCTATGCGACTTGTGGTGTGTGCCTATAAACACACACACACACACACACACACACACACAAATGATTATATGGTTATCCATGGAGACTGTTGGGTTGTTGGTAACCATAACTTTCATTTTCACAACAAGTTTGAAAATAACCTGTTGGCCGTTTACCTCATGTTTTTCAAATATCTTACCTTTATCTCACATTCCAAGCAGATTAATAATAAAAAGACAGTTTGGTGAGTGAGAAGAATGGGTTTAAATGTGTGTAGAGACAGTTAGATTGTTTCTTGTAGCTTGGCAGAGTTGTTTGTACCTATATGTATATTTCTTTCTGTCTGCCTATACAGGATGACTATATGTACTTTCAAAGAACTTAATAAGTGGTTCAATTAGCTTATGCTTTCATAACATGAATATAACACTTGTCCATGCATTGAAATGCCTGTAGTCAGCAAACACGACTCTATGACATGCGTTGGACAAGCCTATTGTCATATGTAAACCATACTTTTGGAATACCATTATTTTTAAAACGAAAAGGTTTTGCAATCCAACCACTAAATCCACTCATACAAGCCACACACGAAACGCAGCTCAACATCATTTATAAACAACAAGACTTTTAACTTTGATGAATATTCTTGAAATAAATTATGTCCTGATGTGTGATGTTGGCTGCATTTCTTTTAAAAGATTAAAATGGCTCTGAACATCCCTGGATATATTCAAAGGCCTTGACTGCTTCCTGAATCAAAAACTTAAACAAATATGACTTTAGCTGTTTGGCAGTGTGTGCAGTTCCAAACCACTGCAGTCAGACAGAGTTTCTGCTCTGTGTGTTCTCATTGGACTTTCTATTCCAAGACCAAATGATTTCCAGCAGGCGGAACACTTGAGATGTCCTTAAACTGACATTTAAAGAACATGTCAAACAATTTTTCTTCATTTGAGAAATGTGATTGAACACTAATAGACAGAGAGCAAATTAAACAGCTTGCAGGCCTACAGAAGTCCCAAAAATGATTTACCTCATACCTGTTGTGTTTAGCCTCAGTTGCCATCTGATAACTTTGAGGTAAGACCTTCTGTCTGAGATACGATGTGTGTGCGCAGGTGTGCATGTGGTTTATCTTTTAAAAAATGCAGGTGTCGTGATCTTTCTCTTAGCGAAAGGAGAGTTCAAAGCCATCTATTGATCTTGTGCCTGTTTAGATAGGATACATCACTTGATCAACATCGTGTTAGGTTTTTCTCTGTAGTTTTAAACACAACAGGTTCGACAAAGCTACAGTAACGTGTTTTGCTGCCGGAAGCCTTGGGTTCAAAGAAATAAAATGGCTGATAAAAAGGTTACCACGCATTTGTTTGGTTTGTGTTAAAATACAGCTTTGTTAAAACTAAAATTATTATTATACTATATTGTTACAGTGTATAAATTAAAGAGGTGTACATTCTAGCTTTAAGTTATTTAGCTTATATGTAAAATACGCATCAGATCTTAAGGATATATGGGGTCATGCATCCTGTTTAAGGTCACAGTAGTTAGGCAAATAGGAGATATCAGCTGTCACTCTCAAATTCACTTCTAGGATTCAGTTTAAGACTCTAGAGCTTTAACCAACACCAGATGCTATAATTACTACAGCAAACAGTCCAGATGCACATTAACGCGGCACCGAGCTAACAGCCAAGAACACAACAACTGCATGTGTTTTTATTATCTCAGAGGTTTTGGCCGGCTTGGCAAACAAAGCAGCATTATTGTGTTAAAAAAGAATTTTATATTTAAATACATCCTTTTTTTTAAGACTCCTTTACGTGGTTGTCACAGGAGAACACGCACCTGTTTTATGCCTTGTTTGGTTTATGCTAAATGCTATACCTAACATTTCCCTCTTTTTTCTCTTAATGAATTCCTTAAATTTTCTTCATCCACCCACCACTTTTATCTTTGTTCTGAGTTGTCATTTGATACAGGGAGTTGTTATGTGTTTGTTGTTGAGTGGCTACGTGTTTACATCTGTAAACGAGAGAGGCTTTGTCACTGTGAAGTGTGAAACCTAATTCGGTTTGAGAGCACGTTTTAAATATTTGCGTGAGAAGTGTATAAATTTTGGCGACGTGTGCGTGTGTTTGGTATATCACAGAGCTGTAAGGACTGCAGGTGCTAGGTGTCATGTTAGAAGCTGTTCTTTGAATATGGTTTTGAGTCTGAAAAGCGAGAAAGCAGGTTGGCATTATAAATAGGTTTGTCTAGAGATCGTATTCATTGCAACCTTGTAGAATAAATTCTGTTGAATTTTTAAGGAAATTAAATAATTAATGCCTGTAATGAAATTTCTGAACAATGATTTTGTGTTTTGGACCTGTATTCTGTCTACTGGTGCAGCATGCTTTTTAAATTACATCGTTTAGAAATAAATGTAAAATACTTATTAAAACACAAAATGTATGGGATTTGCTTTTGCAAGTACTCTGTAAAAACTCCAACTGGAGATTAGGTCCATACAGCCGTACAGTACTTTTAAAGTAAAGCCGACTACAGATTGCCTTATTATACAGTAATGTTTTATTGTTATTGAATCAAGGTTCAGAATATAATGTACCTAATGTAAAATCTATTTGTTTTGAGAACAGCCCTGGCTTATGGTAAGATTTCTCAATTGTTTCAAATGGGCTGTGTGCATGTCGGTGTGCATTCATCTGAGAGGAATTTGAAACACGTAAACTCAGTGATTCCCTGTCTGCTAAGACTAGCCATGTGTTTAACAACAAAACGTCTACCCTCATTGTCTGTTCAGTATTTGTGTGCGTGTGTGTGTCCTTCCCCTGCAATTTTTAACTTAACTCGCAGAGGGCTTTAACCTGAGGTGATGTTAACTTGCCAAACCTGTATTAAGAAAATAAACAAACAGTGGCAGGCAAGCACTGTTATTAAAGAGAGGTTGTGGAGAACTGTGTGTATGTGTCTGTGTGTGAGCAGAAACATGAAATCTGTTGCACGTTAATGTTTTCACATTGAAATTAAAGTGTTGTGGCTCTAAATCCACCCTGTTGGGTATCAAGATAGCATGTTGACAGGTTTAGGATACAGTCAAGAACATCGTGTTTGAACCATCTTTGTCGCATGCAGATTGAGAAGGTCTTTGGCTCTTTATCGCAGTTCCTCACACGCCATGCTAGCTCTGCTTGCATGCAGCCCGGAGAAAATATTACAAAAGGTATTTTAAAAAAAATCTGATAGCGCATTATCTGATACGAGTTGCACTCTCTGCCACGTGTTGACAGATTAAACTCCGCTTTCTGCTATGCAGGAGGGATTTTTAGAGAAATGTAAGCAACCATCGCCCCCCCCTCCCACCCTTATGGTCTGACGGTGGATCTGTGTTTACCTGGCGAGAGCGTAGCTGTTCGGCTGTCTTTGTCTAAACTTGAAAGGGGATCCAAACACTTGCCCTCCTCACGCACCGAGCTTCGCACGACACACCCCGCCCATGTTTTACTGCTGTAGTGATTTACTGTAAAATAAATGAGAGATTAAACAATATTGACATTTTAGATCTGTTTTGGAGACATTTGTGGTTTAATGGCAAACTGTTCCAACTGTCACGGTTTTATGCGCTGCTATAAAAATCTGATTATTAAGTATAGTTTTCTTTAAAACACATGAGCATTTAAATCATAAACCTGGAGGTGCAGTATTAAGTACACTCAATAAAGTGACTATTGGAGACATTGACTGAGTGGCAGATGCTGTTGTGGGTCATTATAGGCTAGTATTGATTCTGTGTTACTCCATTATATTTGTCTGGGTTATTAATAAGAGGAAGTAACATTGGAAAAACGGAACTCCAGATGCAAAGAACATACAGAAATGCGTCCTGAAGGGTAATTCAGCATCGATCTATTAACACACACACACACACACACACACACACACTATAAATAATACAGTAAAAAGAAGATCACTTTTCTCACTAAGTAATATTTTCCATAGCTTTTGTTCACCCTTTACTTTTGCGTAAGTTCTGTCAATAATATGCTGTAGTTTGGTAACTATACTGTAGTATTTTTGCCTAATGATAAAATAAGTCTATAAAATAATAAATAAATTATAACAATAATATAGGGCAAATCTATTGCATCTATGTATAATGTATTTTATATAAATCTATGTATTTAATGTACAGGTGTGTTTATTGTACTGAATTTCTTTTTAAAGTGTTACATGGTGATGTGCAGACTGGGAGTGGTAACTGTTTAGTACCTGTTTAGTAGCCGTGTTTGTGTGAATGTGAGAATGACTGACAGTTAAGGTGGAATTTTTGGCATGTTACACAAAGCAGTTCAGCTGAAGGTGAGACCAGATAATAATAGAATCAAAAATACCAACCGAAAATGTTTTGTTACCTATTTTAATTGTGTTTTGGACATTTATAATTCCCATTCAGTCAACCTTATTATGGGATATCACATTAGAACATACTGTACACACACAAACAAACAAAAGATGCTTCTTATCACACCTACTGTTACACAAAAACAACAGATAAATCATACTATATTTAGAATGTACATCCTAAATCATTATATGATTCATATATTATTGTAATGTTTGAACAGAACTTTGGATGGGTCCACAGTTGAAATGGCCCACTTGAAGTTCTCCTGGGCCTAAGGCAGTCCCACTTAGTTTGGTTACGGTTAAGATTCTTTATAAAAGATGAAAATATTTTTTGAAGAATACAAGAGTTGGGAGGCTGTATTTGGATTTGTACACTCTGCTATGCTGAACAGACAGCACAACTTGGCATCATTGTGTGTTAGTGGGTTTTAAGGTGTGAACAATATCTTCAGTGCTTTAAATATCCCGTGTTGACATGTTGATACACTTTCTGGGAACAATTATATCCATAACTGTGTTATTTATGAGACAATGAAAAGCATAGCTACAACCAGATTGCACCAGTAAAGGATGCCCCTGTGGCATTAAGCCACTTAAGTTTGTTCCAATGTTTTATTAGAAACAAGATGGTAACCATGCAGCTACGCCCATTGAAACACCTCTTTCTCTCAATATTTAACTCATTTTCTATTTCTTCACACTTTCTCTCGTTCTCTCTCTCGCACATACACAGATGCACATCTAGCAAGACAACAAGACATCCCCATAAAATTGAACTCATAGCTGTTAACCACGCAATGAACTTTTCTGAGAATGCGCTGAAATAGTACCAGGGCTGAACTGAATCCGGTTTGCCTCACCAGTGTGGGCTGGTACCGCTCTGGGCAGACTGAGCAAAGCAGAAGAGCCGTCCCAGCCGCCTAGGAGAACCCTCACGCCTGGGGCGAGATTACAATCTGGTTGCGCGAGAACTATTTAGGCTGTTGTGCAAACACACTTCACAGCACACAGGGACGAACAAAGGACATCGCACGAAACCCTCAGTCGAATCACAATGGTTTATAGTAGCATTGTTGATCGAGCAATCAAACCGTGATTCATCTTCCCTCAAAAATTTCCAGGCATTCCGGAACGTCCTGTAATATTCTGACTAACCCAGACAAAATCCAGCATACAGCATAAAATGCATTCGCTTCTAAAGCGCTTGTTTTATTTACTTGATTCAATAGTCCTTTTTGTGCAGTTTTTTTAGTTTGGCACACTGTGTCAGTGAATTATGTTTTCAATTTAATGCTCCCGCTCTCAGACTCCTCTTTCAAGCCGCTCCATTTTCTCTTCATCTAAACAAACTCAAACAAGACTCGCACTGAGTTCCGGCAGCCCTGGCGCTTGCTACCATAAACAAAACTCCTAGGTGGCCTATAGGTTCTTCAGCGAGAACAACATTTGCACATATACAAAGGATTCAGATACAGGCCAGATATGTATGCAAAACATAAAACACTTTTATATTCAGGTCTAAAATATTCATTCATTTATAAACAAAGACTGGTTCAAAAGTAAATAAATCTTAGCTCTATTTTATTTTTAAAGTTGCTTTTTAAAGTTTTATCGAAAACTTTTTGACTACAGTTGTGGTTTAGAAGCAAATGTATTAATGCTGTTTTTTGCCCAAGACTCAATTGATGTTTTTGCAAGTTCCTTAAAACATCTCATTTGAAAATGTTAAATGGTTTTCTATTATAATTCTTGAAAGCGTCTTAACAAATAACTTTAGCAATGTTATTGTTATAAAAAAACAAATATCTAAGACAATAATCAGGCTTTTCAAGATTTGTAAAGAAATATGATTGAACGTCTTAGAAAAATACCTGAACTTTTAAATAAACCTCTACAGTAAATCTCATTAGAAAAACAGAAACACCTGATGACAAAATCAAATTCTTAATGTTTTATGTATGTGTTTAAGTTTAGTATTGTTTGCATGTCTCTGTATTGATTTTTCCACATTTTAATACTTTTTGTTGAAAATATAACTGCAAATCATATTTCTTTTGTATCATTTCTTTTGTATCTATATGCTAAAATAAAAAAAAGTTTACACATAAAAATACATGAAAACACAACATTTCATACATTATTTGTTTTTACACCATTGTACTTGCTGGACCAATTTGTTCCCTTTAGATTTTGATAAGCAAACAGGGCATAGCAGAGCTATGTCATTTTAATGGCGGATAAACCTGCTGCTGTCAGAAAATACACAGTGGCAACGCAGAGATCATGACTGATAACTGATCTGGGATCTGGATTAGATCCAGTGTTGCTTCTTAAATGACATTGAGTTTAAGTCTGAATGGAATCTCTTCTTGCGATCTTGAATTAGCTGTAATGGATGCTAAAAGGGGTTACGTCGATATTTCTTTATTTTTTGAGATAATACATCATTGTACTGTGAAAACAAACTGTAGCATTCAGACTCAGAAATGTCCTCGCTAATGAAAACAAGACCATTTATTGAAACTAAGTTACAAGAATAGCTTTGTACCTCAGCTATCAGGTTGGTTTAGTCACTTTTATTCGTAAACACTATGAATGTAGTTCTTTCTACACAGTCCATTATCTCTTCAGGTTATATGCACTACAGTTGGGTGTTGAACTGTTCTATTTAAATGCACATACACTAGTTGTTTGTGTTTTGGGTTGGGAATAAAATTAACCCTGGTGACCTGAGGAATTATGTAAGAGGTTGTATAAGACCATTATCCAATTACCTTCGGATTTCCTCTTAAAAATATAAAAATTATGACACAATCTGTGCTGCATTCTAGCCAGTTGCATTTTATGCCAAAAACATGTAATAATGATGTGATCAGCTGAGGTTTATATGAGCAACACTTTTTATTTTATCTTTCTCATCAGTTCTTGAGAACAAAGGACAAGTGTGACGCATCTAAATTCTTTACATTTTTATGTCTGTGGCTCAGGGTGTTTCACTAGAAAAGTTAGAAAATGTGCCTTGTTCAGAACATATTGCTTGATGCTGATTGGACAAAACATACCATCTTTAAGTCATCATGACCATTTAATGTGTTGACAAGCACGTTTACCAGAATATATACATATATGTGTGCGTGCGTGTGTGTAAATGTGAGATGTGTGTGTATATATGTGTGTGTGTGTGTGTGTAGATGTGAGTCAAGTTTTGTTTATGTTATAGGGTCGGGGTGGGAGGGGTGTGGAACGTTTTTGGATAGTTGGGGGTTATGCAGAAATGATGGTTACAGTAGGTGTCACTTGTAGGAGCAACAGAAGTTAATACATAGCCCCAGTTTTTCCCTACTTAGTTTTTTTCCACTAAGAAATGCTCCATCATTTGCAAGTTATTTTGTATTAAAACATCAACTACATGCATAAATGTAAATGTGTCCATACAGCATACAAACCTGTTTCATTATGTCCTCCTGTAAAAGCAGTTCATTTAATAAAGCGATCATTGTTGACCATGACACAGATAATGGATGAATTCAACAGTGCCAAACACTGAACAATTTCTTAGTTTGTTGTGGCAACATTTCGTCCACAGGCCTCTCTCAGGTTTGACTCATGTCTGTAACCAAACTGTTGTTTCAATAAATCGCCAGTCAGAACAGCATTGACAGTCTGCAAACACTTTTATATGTTAGCATATGTAGCCCATATACAGTTTGTGTACCCCTGCTTTATTTAATACCTGTTATTATAGTGGATGTGGCTACAAACAGCTTTTATCATTTACAGTCTGAGATCATCTGATAATTTTACTTAATAGAGTATGAAAATGATGTACACAGATGTACAGTAATATTGATGCAATATAGTTATGTACAATATAGTTATTGATGCAATATAGTTATGTACAAAAGTAACTGATGTTGTAAGTTGTTGGGTAAGACACATGCATCAGAGACTATTTAAATGTTTTGGAAACATACAAACTTTCTGTTAGTAACATAAACCTCTACACATTCACACGCAAACGCGCACATGGAATCTTTTTCTGTTGAGCTTAACTGCGGATTGTTACATTTGTATATTTTTGCTGCTCCTGGTTTAAACGCTGTTACCGAATCGAGTATTTATACAAAGGCTTTGAGTGCTCTATGCACCGAAGTTCTTTGAACCTCAGTGGTGTTTCAGCACATGCATATACACATGCACACACACAGAGTTTGTTGTAATGCAGTGATAGTGTTCTGAATGGAAGATTAGACGTTCACTTGGGCTTTTGACTCGTGGTGTCTTATGTCTCTCTGTTTTTAAGTAAACTAATCTTTGGGCAAATACCCCAACTGCGTCTGAGGCTTTAATGTATTAAAGAGCAAAACCTTACACATGCAGACAAGTTTGAAGAGATCAAAGGCAAAAACACAATGTGACAGATTTCGAGTGAGGCCTGCTCTCGCTCCCGCCGCAGCTGCCATTGTCTTGTTCCCTCGCTAGCTAAAGTTCTTTGAATTCCACTGCAGTGTAAACCTTTCTTTGTTTAGCGCAGGTTAACAGATGATAGGTGCTCTTGAACATAGCCCCGCGCCTCTCTTTGCTGTGTTTTGCTCTCTTTTATCTTCCCTCACTTTCTGGTTTCTCAAGCCTATTCAAAATGACTTACATCAAACAGAGCTAAGCCTCAGATGGATGCTGTTTTAGGTTGTATTCTGTTGAAGAGCTTTTGAAGAAACAATCCGTCATCAGTCATTGCTCTGCTCACCTTGTCGTTTTTGAAGTGGTTGTTGGACCTTGTTGATGTGTGCGTGTATGGGGGCGTGGCCCAGGTGTGTTCGCTTTCATACGCATCGTAAAAACACACGCACCCAAGTACGAAAACAGAATGCAGTGGAATGTGCCTTCATGAAATTCGATAATGCAAAATAAAAACAGTTTAACGCAATGGTACTTGTCGCCACGGCAACGGTCTGTTGATTACCCACAATGCCGAGCTTTGACCGCTTAATGCGATTTTAAACAGATCACTTTGTGCCGTGTGTGTGACAGGTCATTTGTTTAACTGATTAATTAGATATTATGTGTAACAGCTGTTGAAATACATCTGATAAAAAGGCTTTTAATGCCCACGTGTACACACACGCTTCTCGTCTGCCTTCTAATATCTCTTCATTTCATCACTGTATCAGTGGGTGCGAGAGGATGATGAGAGGATATTTGGTTAATAGCACACCTGCGCAAAGATATTCAGATGATCAGATAGCAGTTTAATGATCCTACCATCACAGGAACAGAAATGGCAAACAACAAAGGCCAACACACTCAAAACTCGCAGTCATTGTTATAGCAAAGGTCTCCTCGTGTTAAAAATTCACAGTGGGGTCCAAAATTCAGGACCGCTTGTAGAATTAGACCATTTATAATACATTTTTCTATACATGATTAGCTTACCATTTTAGTAAACTGTTAGCTTAAAAATAAAAACTTAGTCTCAACTAAAAATTAACATGAATTCAGATTTCGTCAGGCTTTGGTATTGCCGTCTTTTGCTTAAATAATAGTAGATGCCTGAGCTGAGACAGACTCCACAAATTTGCAAAACCTGATCCATGTCATCCCATCATGCTTGGGAATGTTCAGACTATTTCAACGGAACAAAACTTTGTTTATTTCCAGGTTAAATTAGATTTTGAATCCCAGTTTCCAGATTTGTAGTGTAGTCTCAGACTTAATACAGACTGTACTGTTTATCTGAATGGTACCTGCTCTCTCATAGCTTTCAGCAGATGTCATTAGAATGAGCTATAAGAACAAATATTTCAGTCATATTGTTTTAAGTTTTTTCTTTTTTGGGTAACTTCCATTAAAGAAAAACCTGTCGATTTTAGATACTTAATATTGTTTTTGTCTCTTTAACTATTTGTTAAGTGACATTATTAGGACATTATTTAGAACAGAATCTTGTTTGTCACTTTAATGCGTTCAGATGTGTATTTCTTTATTTTCTTTGTACATCAGAATTCTTAAGTCTTTTCTCCCATTAAGGTATTTTTCTTACTATAATCACTGTTTAATGTTGCTGGCATGTTGTAAACAAACATTAAGCATTTATATTTTTACAAAGCTATTTTTTCCTTTCCTTATTTCTGCTTGCCGTTCCTTTAAAGGATCGCAGGAGAATAATTAAAAGCTAGTTTTTATAATTTTTCTTGTATAATAGTTTTTTAATAGTTTAAAAGCTAGTTTAAGCTTTTTTAATAGTTTAAGCTTCACAAGCAAGAATTACTGATAAAATCCATGTTGAAAAGTGTTGCAAATCTTGGATTGTTGTTTGAAAGTTACAGAAAATTTACTGCCTTAATAGCCATTATACAGAATTTCAAATATATTTTTTAAAATGCACAAAATGTATTATTTATAATGATATTGTCTTTTTAAAAATCAGTACTTAAAAAATAAAAAAGAGCACATTTAAACATATTAAAAATAACTATTCGGTACACAAGCTTATAACATGCAGTACACAACAGCTATAATCATTTAAAAATAGCCAACACACTGCAATAGTACTGCACTTACACAACACCAAAATGATAAGATAAAATACAGTTGCTTTATTTTTTTGCAGTATTGGTGTTTTTATTCATGTTTGTGTCTCTTACTGTGTGGCCAATATGCTAAATATAAGCTTTTTGCTAAATTTTAATATAAAGGAATTACATGACTTTGAATAAAGTGAACATACATTAAATACATTAGCATGACAAACAAATACATTAGCATGACAAACAATAGCACAAAATAGTTACTTTATAGACTCTAGACTAGTGCTAGATCAAATATAACGCAGAACTTTAAACCAGTACAAGCATATAAACTACTCAGAAACATTAGCCTCTCATACACAAAGCCTTACTGTATTTTTAAAATACATGCACACGCCATTTCGTACATCACTGAGCAAACATTGCCTGACACACCAGTCCAAGCTGGTTTATTAGCAATCAGCTGGCCACTAGCCCTCCTTCAGTCATTGTTTTTCAGTGCATGAAGTCAGTGATTATTCCTTAAGTCTTTATAAATGCAACTAATCAGTGGGAAAGATAAACACATGTAATATAGCTGTGAGCTCGTAAAGTTATGTAAACATGCTGATGAGGGTAATGAGAGATAAGAAGATGGGTGTTGGATTGATTTTGATTTCTTTGTATGATTTATAAATTTATTACCACAGGGTGGACTAATACAACAACCATACAGGAACCATAGCCTTAAAAAGTCACTTTTAGGTTGTTAAAATCTGTACAGAAGCTATTCCTCAAGGTTAAAGTTTACTTAAGTAAATCGCTTTGTAGTTATATGGCCTACAAAACATCCATGAAGTTTACATGACCTTAGACACAGTCTGATGCATGTTTGTGTATGTGTGTGTAGAAAATGTGTGTGTTTGTCTGCAATGACTCAGTTAATTGTTCTCTGTGCCTCTTGTCAGATTAATTATTTTATTAGGTGATTAATTGGGCCCTAATATTTCTACTGCTATAAACTCAACCCTAGTCATCTGTTATATACTAAAGGTCAGTTCTAAAGGTCCCACCTCTATCTAAAGCCAAAGGTTACTTTGTTTTTAACCAAACTGATTTTTACCTTAATGTTCAGTGTGAATATATTAGGAGTGAATCTGGAGTCAGAGCTCCACAGTCACGATTCTTATGTGGAGCACAAATGTTGCTGTCAACTGTTATGTTTGTAGCAGGTAAAAACATACACACAAGCAATGAATAAATCTCAGGAAGAACTCAAGAATTTGTTCAGGTGGTCTATATATGTGGGTTAATCCAGTTTTAATCCGGTATGTTGTGGAACACAAATGGATTTCCATTATTTAAGTTATGGCAATAATATGGACTGATTTTCATCCTATCACATGTTGCCAACATTGCTCCGCCCATCTGCAACTGGACTTGCAATAGTTCAGGTCATGGTTGTACACATCACAACATCAAAAAGTAGGACAACAGTGACAGATGAATGAAGGTTTTACTATAACTTTATCAGCAACGCCATTTTAACGTTCCGAATATTCCATATCCTCATCAGACCAATGTCCAGACACGTCAACAACAGCGATCATGCCACAAAACCACTGAGCCTGGCACAAACTGTTTTTGACGCAGTGACGTTTTGTGTAGCTCTTCTATGAAAAAGTGTCGTTTGTCTTTCGGTGTATTCGGTGAATTAGTGTGTTTGTGTTTTCTGAGCTGGGCAACAAACAAAAGTGACTCAGCAGCAGTGATTCTTACCATAATGTGTTTCATGCTTACAATGTCAAAAGAAGAATTTACAGGAAGTTTATTTGCTGTTGCATTATTCTTTTTTGTCTCTGGGATTGGTTCCTGTTTAGGTAATAACTTACAGTATAATGCACGCGCACACACACACACACACAGACTGACTGCCTTCACAAACGCACATCGATGTATACACGTTTTAACCTCAATCCACCCTCCTCTCTTTTTCTCACCGTGTTTATCATCTTTCCTCAAGCTCTCATACACAAACACACACTTTCACTTCAGGATTAGACTGAACTGCTGCATAATCCACAGCTTTTCTTGTATTCACTGGTGTTTCTATCAGAAACACAAAAGAAGTGAAAGAATACAGGCAAATGCTGTGTGTTTGTCATGCATTATTATTATGAAATACTTGCCTACTCTGAAAGCTAATATTAGAGTATATTCAAATTCAAGGTTATGCATTAATGCATACATGTATTGATAAGCAATATTTGTTATATTTAATGTTAATCATAGAAATTATAATGTGAAACAAGAGAGACGTTTTTGGTTATTTACAAACTTTTCGTTTAACTGTTTTCCAAGCACAGCACGCTTCATTTTATCATGCAATTAAGACATATATCTACTGTAAGCACACATACAACCTTGAAGCGGTTTTATCTAGGTTATTTTGACTACATATCACACTATCTTTATTGCAGGACTGTGATTTATTGAAGTTTTCACTGGTGTGCATTTATCACCAGTCACTTTCAGCAATAATCTAAACAATGATGTCAGATCATTATGTGCAACAGGAAAAACATCACTTCCTCTTTTGAAATACATGTTTTTTACAGGTTTAGCCTTGAAGTAATTCATTACATCACACAGGCTCACGGTGTGTCAGTAAGTCAAACAAATCTGTACTCACAGCACTCCAGGTAAAATGATATTTTTATACATGTGATGCGTTTTCCCCCAATGAGAGAAAATAGACAGTTGAGTTGAGCTAAAATAAGATTTCACAACAGTAAACTTCCCTTAATTACAGGGATGGAACATTGTGTGCCTGTCGATTCATGAGTATGAAATTCAGTTGAATTGTTCACACCCCACAGGAAGCTGAACTGAAATGACATGATTAATTCATATTC
>JBAJNP010002994.1:0-42971 GCA_036877545.1 Yasuhikotakia modesta | reverse complement strand
ACATACACACACACATACATACATAAAATTTAAATATTCATTGCATTACATACTTAAGGGTTACAATTAGGGCTTGCTTTAACTTGCATGTAATTATGCACAATCTACTGATATTCCTATAGTAAGAACATATAATATTTAACAAAACTGTAAAACAAACTGTTACTGCTTCATGTGTCATGATCAACATGATAATACTAAGTATATCATAAATATTTGATATATGGCCCAGCCCTGGATGTGACAGCTTGGAAACTGGTTGACAAACTGGCATTAGAGAATTATAGTGTCAAAATATGACAGATTGACTGGCAGCACCTCCTCCAAAGCACATCTGATGAAGTGACCACTTTTGCTTTGCAAAGAGAGACTGCTTGATATTATTCATGCGAAATGTGTCAAAACAAATCTTGTAAAACACCACTGACTGCTTTGAGATCATTTAGTGTGCAAGGTAAACCCAATCATTTTAATATGACACCTCAAAGTGCCACAGGAGAAGTAATGTGAACGTTATTGAAGGATTTTTCCAATTACTGTCAATTAAATACCAGCAAAATGCACAACAATGTAATTAGTGGAAGCTTACAATGAAGCCCAGCTTCTTGTAGTCTCGGGTATACATGGACTTGCGCTTCTCAATGCTGCCGCTGTTGTTGGATTCACACTCGACATCAAACGCGATCCTGCGCAGCTCAAAGATTATGTCCCTCTGAGCCTGCACACACACACACACACATATACATACACACACACACACACACACAGAACACCTCAAAACTGTGTCTGACAGACCAGGTCTGTTGTTACAGCTATAGACAGAAACACACCTGGTCTTGTGGGTCCATCTTCGTCATCATTCGGTCTTCCAGAAGGTTAAAGGTCAAGACCTGCAGCACATAGAGCTGGTGGGCCATCTCATCATTTATGGGCTTGTTACTTCTGATCACATTCTGAAAAGAAGATGATGAAGAGCTGAAGAACATGTGACTGCTGGAGATAAACCATCCATTATTATTAGAACAGTGTCTCACACCTTCTAACCAATAGGCTTCTATGACAGTTATTCATGTATTACTGAAGAAGGGTTCAAAGCAGAGAGTGTAAAGTACACAGAATACATACTGTAGTGTACTGTAGCATACTGAGCACTTACACTGAGGATGATTGAGCGCAGCTGTTTCTGTGCTAGAATGTGGGCCATCTCCTATGATCAGAAAATGAACCAGATTCACTTTATCACACACTGATACACACACAAATCTCAAATAACCACTTCAAAAGCTGTAGCTCTACAAGTGCTGTGACTCAGCTCAAATATCAGTTAAACGACACTCATCACCTACTGAGGTACAACCCAACAAGAGAGCACTTACTGTTAGAGGACAATCAAGGATGTTCACATTGTCCTCATCAAACTACCATTACGAGCACAGCAAGAGGATAAAATAATGAGAGAAATAGAGAATATGAGACAGAAAGAGAGCAGAGGAAACAGAGAGAAAGCAGAGGCATTTTGTTAATAGCACAGAAGTCAGAGGTCAGCAGTACAGACAGGCCTTAAATTGACCTTTATGATACGAGATGGTTACACAAGTCTGAAGGTGTCTTTACACTGCAGAGTTGAGTGTGTTCTGTGCCTGATTAGAATTCGGTGTAGAAATCCAGTGTCACTTAAAAGCAGACCTGCTCTGCCCCACCTCAGCACATTGTCAAAGACGTTTCTAAGGCTGCATTGATTCTGTGCAAATGAAATGCAGCAACAGAGCAGTCCTAAACTTTGTGTGTTGGGATGATAGAGCAGGTCTCTCCTCTGTGTAAGTGGTTGACCAATATGCATCACTGACTTTACAGGGCAGCTTCTTATTGGCTGTCAAGCATGATCTTGTCGTGTGAGTAAAAGATGGATGGGATGATTGTGTGACATCACATATTGAACAAATTGGCTTGCAATAAGAGATTAAGTAAGCACTTTATTTTACAGTCCAGATCAAAATGTATGAACAACATACTCCAGTTTTTAACTGTGTAAAAATACAGGTGTCTAAACCTAACCATAACCTATACTAAAGACCACACGGCTGCCTATTAGTTACATTGTACTCACCTGACAAAGTGCTGTAAGTATATTTACTAGTGTATATATGTAGTGCATATAATTGTAACTGTAAAATAAATTGCAACCTTAGATTATACACTTACTAAACACACAAATAGACAGAGACCAACTAACATGCACCCATGCACATGCAGGGCAAAATATTTCAATTTATGTGATGTACAGTTCTTGCATGAACATAACAAGATCACTGTTCATACACGTGCTGAGTGACTTAACAAATCATTTTTTGTCCTCAGTAAAAGCTCAGTTTTTTTAATTGACAACAATCACAGTCAAAACATATCTGCTGTTTAATATGCATTTATGTAGAGTAGGCCAATGAGATTGTACAGTAGCCCTGCCTACAGAACAATGGGAAATTAATAAATTGTCAAAATGTCTTGCCACCTGATACTACAGACAGTCGTGATTGGTTAGAACATAGTTAAAACACAGAAAAGACATGCTTTGCTTGATATGTTCCTGTGTAGTACCTCATTAGGACACAATGTCACTCTGTAGTCTAGGCAACACTAAACAAATGATAAAAGCAGAAAATATGGCTTTGTGTGTGTGCTGTACCTGTCTCTTCTCCTCAGGGGCTTTGAGGAACAATGCATTAATCACTGCAATGGTGTAAGTCTGAATGTCCTGGTCCGTCCTGTTCCCAGAGACACAAATATAAAACAAAGGGACAAAGAAAGCGGAAAATTAAAGGTACAGTTCACCCAAAAATAGAGTTAATATCATTACTTATGAGAGGGTTGTCAAACGTCAAAAGCACATATTCAGAATGTGTCGGAACACGTGAACCGATGATGCTAAAGCATTAAAGACTTCAACTTACATGAAACACATAAAATAAATAATATAAAATAAACATGCACTGTGCTTGTAAATAATATATTTTAGAAAAGGAGACTTAACAGACAGTTGTCATCGACAGACTACAATCATTCAGAATACAAGGAATATAACACACAGGGCATACAGGCATAACAGACCCAGTCACTATATTCAGTCCTTGTACACAACCAGTAGTGTGAAAATTGTTTAAACATGTTAAAGAATGTGTGTCCATAGCAGAAAGAACGTCATACAGGAACCAGTACAATTAATGATGCTATACATTCTACTGCAAAAACAAGACACTGAAAACAAAGACACTGTGCTCCATACCCTTGCAGATGTGGTATGAGCTGGCCGATGGTGATTTCTTGTGCAACCTTCTGGTAGAGATCTTGACTGTTGAGGACCATTGATTCCAGGATGGCCAGAGATCTCTGAAGTACAGCAGTGTCCATGGCAGACTTGCAAACATAACTGGCAATCTAGTGATGAAGCGACAGGACTTTGATTAGTCAACAATGTCCCTAAAACTGTCCTCTTAAATATTTACAAGATAGACTGCCACAGAAACTAAGGAACATATGAAAAGACCCAATGTGCTCCTCACCTTCTTGATGAAGGCCACAGAGAAGGTGTCCCAGGAAACAATGCCATGGTCCATGAGCTCCACAAAGGCCGTCAACGTGAAGGAGAGAAGGTCACCAAAGCTAAAAAACACAAGACAACAGACACTAGCCACGTCTCTACCACTCACCTGCACTGAAAGAAGAGCTAAGCTTCAGCCTTACAGAGCAACAGAGAGCAAGAAGAATTAGGTGCTAATGCAGCTGAAGAACACAGAGAACATCCTTCAGAAGATCAGTGGATGAGCACAGGGTTAGCAGCAGTGAGGACACACTGAAATCATGCAGCTGTTTGCTTTTACTGTAATTACTGTGACCACACAATGTGTAAATAAGTAAGTAATGAATAAACTATTGTTTATGGGAGAACTATTCCTCTATCGAACCTGTGGGATGAAACTGACTATCACAAAGAATAATTTTTATATGACTAGATTTTTGTTGGCTGACACTATAACATTTATTTTGCATTTAACTCAAAACATTGCTTTACAAAATACAAAACATTTAAAGTCAATGTTTTGAGTAAACTCAACTTTTGTTAAATCAATCACAGTCTCTCTAAAACTTTTCTGGAGAATCCTGGTAATACAGCTTGTACGTTTAGCTTTTTAAACACTAAGCAGGTTTAAGTGAGTAATACTGCCCCCTATTGTTACAAATACCTCAGTTCATGCTTTCCCATTATAAACCAACTGAAACATAAAACAAAACTCACAACATAAAACTAAAATGGCAGATTTTATAAAAAAAAAGTAAAATAGCTAAAAGCCCAGTTAAAAAAATGATTAAAAATAAAGTAACAGAATAGGAAGAAACAAAATAATCACATATGAATGGCTTACTAATGTTGTCTGTACATTTGTGATGAGGGCTTATTTAAGTGCAGCAGGGAGTTAATACAGCATAAGTTAGACCTCAAAGACATTAGTTTATAACAGCAATCCATCCATGTATCACTGGGAACAGGAAGCATTTGCAGATGGAATTGGGCAGAAGTCTATAGAAACTTAATACAGTGAGATTGAAAGGTCTAAGTTAATTTAGTGTTGAATAAATGGACAGAGTATGATGTTACTGGCTGTTTAACCAATAATTTTAGGAGAATCCTGAGCACAATCAGTTTTAAATTTAAACCATTTAAAGTTTAAAATACCTTTAAGCAAATTAATAGCGAGGTGAATCATTTAAACCATATTGTGAGTTTGTGTTCTTTTGTTGTGTTTCATTAGTTTTCACTGCTCTGAGTAAGACCCAGTTTTAAACGAGTAGTTTCAACAGGTCATTTTTTATCTGTAAATAGATTTCAATTTTTTAAAGAAACAATGTACTTGTTTTGTAAGTGTTTTTGCAATTACTTTGTGTTCGAAGAAAACTATTCAAACATTTCCCCAGAAGTGGTTAGTATAAAGCTACCCCTGTTACGCACCAAAGTTGCCCAATACCACATGCAAAGAAAGAAGGAAAGCCGATTTGGTTACATGGAAATAATTCAGACAAAATGAGAAAATCTTCAGAAATGGTGACTGCAGCGTTTGCCGGGTGTTCCCATCAGTGTGATTGGTTTTGAGCACTGAGACCACAGGCCAATCATGCAGAGACTCAGCCCGGAGATTAGAGGGTAAGAGACAGGGGGGTTATCCGGCTCAGGGGGAGGGGCTTACCAGGGCTTCATTATCTTCTGTAGTTTCTGATACCGTCTGAAAAGATTTAAAAACTTTGACGTCAGGGAGACAGAAACACGTAAATGGTCCGAATATTCCTTATTATCAGACCCTGTTATGTAAATTAAAGTCAGAAAGTCTGTGGAGAACTCATTGTTGTGGTTAAACAATATTTAAAACAGGATAAAATCTGTCTCAAACATCCAGTGAGGCACAAGCTGAGAGAAGAAACATCTCATTTAAACAGAAGTCTTACATTCCCTATTCTCAGACACACAAAGCATGCAAAGCGAAACACTGCATACTGCAAACCAACACAATCCTTCCCTCTTGCATTTAATGCACAACATGTGTTTAACTCCCTGCGGTGGCAAGAAGCAAGTATGAAGGATTACTGAGAGTATCCATTATAAATCAACACATATAACGTTACATTCATGTATAATATATGATTAAAACATAACTCTAGGGTTTCTGTCAGCAGGGCTGTGATCAACAGTGAATCACTGCAGAACCAGAGGCATATTTTGCCTGTTTACCATGTCATTTGCTGACCTAATGAATTGCACTGTACTTTAAATAACAGCCTGAGCTGTTGTGTTTCTCACAAATACAACGGTTTAAGATCCCACACTTAAGAGCTAACTTAAAGACATACCAAGTACATTGTTTTGCTTATGTTTTTGTTTTATGTTTGGCAGTATTGTGTTTATCAGGACATCTGTCAGAATGTACGAAGCACCTCATAAAAGGTAAAGTGAGTAGTGTCTGGTCAGTTATATGATCTCAACATCTGTGGTCACCAGTGGGTTGGGGTTTGGGGAAAGCAAAGATCCTTCTAGGGTCTCTTCTCGAAGGGCTCTTAAAATTTGCTGCACCTAATAAACCATAAACAGTCATATATTTGGCATTGGCTTTTACGATTTATGTGATTGGTTCAAAAACACATATTTATGACAAAAAATAGCTGGCCATGAGAAAAGACACCAGGGTTTGAACAACGTACCCTGACATACTTTGAGATTTTAAATGCTAATCTTTCTCCAAGTTATGTTTAGTGACTATATGACAGACCAATCCTGACCCATGTGCCATCTTATCTAAGTGAATCATTATAACAACATTGCATTTCTAATAAGTATTATTCAAGTCTTCAGGTAAAATAATAAAGCACTAATTCTGTTATCACACTGCTATTGCAGCACACGACCAGTAGGTAGAGCTACATCACAAACCATTTAGTCCACCAGCCGGCAACATTCACGCTACATGATGTAATGAAGTCCAGACCTCGAGCGCTCGCTGCGAGAGTGCCGTCACGCTTAAGTCTTCTGAATAATCACCGCTGGTCAGTGGCTCATAGGAATTCATGGCAGGAATGTGAGACAGTGTGTGTCTGTGTGCATACGCGTGTCCACTTGGATTCTCATTGGTATGAAAGAACTGCTTAGAAAGCCACACATAGGCTCTTTGAGGTCAGGAGCTGTTGATACAGAGCTGCTTTATATGAAACATACTCATGGAAATGATTTCCATGGTCAGATCTTCATCGTACCGAGATGCTAAAACATTCGGTTGCCGGCACAAAGTTCCAATGAGTAAAAACTCAGCTATTGATTTAGAGAGTTAAAACCAACAAGTCCACAACTTTATTTTACTCAACCAGCACAGCACCGCAGGGAAAAGAGCTCAGATCATGCAAAAAAAAAACAAAAAACAATCAGGTGATTTAGATTCAACTTCTTGCACAACTGCATGAAGTGTTAGTGCTTTAACAATCTCCCCAATTAAGCAATGAAAGACATAATTAGGTTAACGTTACAGAAACAAAAAAATGAGGGCCGTCGCGTCTCATGAGGTCCATCCAGCTGGAAAAAACACAGCAGAGAACCTCAGACAATTACTGTCAAAATGATGTTCATAAAGCATTTTCTTATGTAATCTGACAATTTTGAGTGAAACAGAACATACAACATAAGAATATGGGGCCGTAATTTTATCCACTGGGAACTGATTGGATCAAAAAATAGTGATGTTCCAGATTGGTGGCAGGTGTTTGGGGGGAAGAGGTAGAAAATAAGTCCTGGTGACATCAACCAATATCAGTTGTTTTTAAGGCTAGCATTCTCTGTAATGTGAATACAGTGTTTATTTCCTTTAAAATAATATGCCTTGGTGTGCATTAAGAAAAAGYTMCTTTTGATTCAATTCTAACCTCCAGGAAACTAAAACTGAGATCTTCAGTGTTTAAGAAGCAGTTGTTTTATCAGCAAGTTTGTGAAGAATGATGGACAACACTGTGTTCCTCATAAAAAATGTACCTTGAGGACTCCTTGATAACCTCATTAGAGTGTGTTCTTATTTCTTATCCTTTAAATAGGTTTCTTCAGTCTCTGTTTCTCTGCTCTATTTCTCTCTCTCAGACTGTGTCTGCTGGCAGAGTACTGCATCCCCATGGGGCCATCCATATAAGAGCTGAAAAAGCTCCAACTCAGCAGATCATCTATCCCCAGTTTAACCTTCAACTGTTATGACCCTCACTCCCAGACCATGCGGCTGCTTTGGGTGAAGCTGATGGAGGGAATGATATCCATTCTGTACATGCATTATTAATAAGCCTGTGTTTGTTTACCTAAATAGGCATTTTTGCCTTTGTGTAGCAAGGCAGCTTAGAAAACTGTAGCCTACAAGGCTATGGCTCCAACAAATAACACAAATGCAGCTTGTTTAGGTGATGCGTCACTGCTGTGATTGAAGATGCATATTGTGTTTGCGGAGACACTGATGTCTGAGGGTATAATGGGGGGTATAATGTCTGAGGGTATAATGTTTGTTTATTGGTCATTTTTAGGTTTGAGAACAGTGCAAGTCATTAGTTCCTCAATGACATTCTGTAGTAAGACTTTAGTAAGTCCAAGCCCTGCTAAGAAGACAAAACAACAAGCAAACATGAAGACCACCTTGATGTAAAACAGACAGAAGGAAAGCCGTTACTTACTCAGTCCCGCTCTCCACCATCTGCGTGAGCAGAGAGATGCCATCGAGGTTGATGAATTCCTGAGCGAAGGTGATGTCTCGTGAGGAGTTGGCCAGATCCTTCAGGGCGTCCAGCTTCATGTCCATGCTGGACGACTGGATGCGCTCGTGCAGCTGCTGGGCCATCTGGGCCTGTTGCCATGGTCACAGAAGAGGCGTGTTAATGAGAGGGTGACAGATCGTCATGTAGGAGGTCAGGCCTCTAGTCACATAACTTAAGGAAGCAGACGAGACAGTGCTCATCTAAATCACTGGCTTAATGTTAAATTCTACATTTACAGTGACCCCAAAAACCATACGGACGCACAAATCCCTATCGCCATCTTTGTTCAATACCTAAAATTTTAAAAGTAACTCCAAATTACTTGGAGTTATTTTCTTTACTTGGTTTAGAAGAAGAAAAATTTACAGCAATGAAAAATAGTTTGACAGTCAAACTGACCTTCCCTATGAAAACATAACTAGACAGCGCAAATTATCATTATTATAATAGCTCATTATTAGTTTAAATCATAACACAATAGATATACTGTTCAACATTAAAACAGAGTTATTAAGGAAACTTTCTGACTGTCAAACTTAAACTTGACAGCAGTTTTAATAAAAGCCGGCAGTTTTCCAGAGATATGAGTGACAGTAATTGTCATGTTGCAGGACACGCCCACATCAAACCGTCAACAAACTTAAGCACTACATATTGTTATTTTATAAGTGATTGTTATAAGTGATTTGTTCTATGGACAGTAATAAATTAATAACAGGAATGATCGGCATTCAGTGAGGTCTGATTCATGCATTAATAATTTTATTCTGTATATGATTTATTATGCTGGAGTGTATCAACTAATGCTTTCTCCCTCCAAACCATTTAGTTAGTTAAAACAATTTCTATTGTTATCTAATTTTTACTGGAGGTACTAACTGTGATCATGCACATCCCATAAGGCCATAGTAAATGTGATTAAATACATTCAGTAACAACTCAATAGAGATTAAACTGACTCCTTATATCCATTTAAAGTTAAAGTCTAGCCTCATTTGTTTGCAGATATAATACTTTGATATTCTGTTATCTAATCTAATAACAACCCTAATTTTATCTATTAAATATTCAAGCAATCCAAATGCAGCCTAAGTATTCAAATGCATTTTGCATCACCGATGAGCCTATTTGCTTCTCTCTTCCCTTAAAAACGAACTTTATTCTATAAAATGAACACTGCATTATACACAAACAAATCAAGAACAAAAACACTTTTTTAAACCCATTCGAACCTCACAAAGCATTGATGGCTGTTAAATATCAGTCAGGGCTGGTGCACAGCATCACAGGAAGAGACTCAGCCATTGTTGTCATTACGCTGGAGGGAATGTTTCAAATGTCACAGACATCAGCTTTAAATATCATCATCCCAGAGCCACAAATTCAGCTGGGTCATCTGAAGAGCAACTCCTGCCTCAAATTACCATTCTGATTGAACACCTTTACAAAACAACCCAACGTTTTGTAACAAACAGCCAAACCGGACACAAAGGACACCTACGAACACATTATACAACCAGCAAATAAACAACACGAAAGGAAAAGAATGGCAACTGAAGATGGGTTCTGCTCAGCAGGTCACGCAAGAATGTCTCTCAGCTGCTGACACTTCAGGATGCCTGGGTACTGTGACCTTTGACCTCCCACATCTGAAGGATTATGGACCCCAGCTGGACTAAGAGGGGCTTTGGGAGATCAAGGCAGGTCTCTCCTGCTGATAAAGCCCTTAGAGATGTGACTAAAAAAATAATTTGCTACTCACAGCAGATGTAGTAAGCCGCAGGATGGAGCCGTTTTTGATGTTGTTGCGATTCTGGGTAAGAAAAGAAGAGTCGTGTTACGGTTGAGGTATGAGGCCGAGATTAGCCGTTTCTTTCTGAGCATTGATTTTTGTATCAAACCTTTTCGGTGATGTAGAAGTTGGTGGAGTCTGCGTTCTGCAGAGCATAAGTTTCAGGGTTCATCACGTTCCACCTAGTGAGAGGAGATTGAGAAAAACATCAGATTGTTATTCTGTGATGCCCACTGCTATAACTGAAAGAATATATTTCATGACGCATGAAACTACAAGAAGCTTGTAAATTCATGTTACTTACCCCTCACAGACTTCTTTAATGATGGCTGAGAGAGGCTTTTTCTGATGAAAACCAAATAAATAAGATGAAATAAGATGATACTTTTCCAGTCTGGGAACTGATGTTTTATTTGATTTCCTTACAGTTAATACACATTGCCAGAAATATTGTTACTTTTTATATCAGTTTCTATAACTATGTCTGGTTGTGCTGGTGCAAAGTCAAGTGAAAAATAAATGATTTCCAAAAAACACACAATTAATTTAAGATAATGATTTATGCATGAATATTTATCACTTCATAGCACATCCAATCTATCAGTCAGACAATGCTTGCATTTTGTCTCAGACATTACAGCAAACATAAATTGGTTCATTGACTGCAAAACAATGCTGACACAAGACACCACGGTTGGGGAGTAACTAAATAAAAGTAGCTCAACTCATTCTAGCAGAAAGCTACTTTGTGAAGGGACTTTAGAAACAATTGTTCTATCTTGTGACAGTAAATCCATGTTTATTAGTTTTAAGGGCATCTATCTGTATGCCGGTGTACTCCTAAAACTGACAACATTATCCCTCACACATTCAAAATGTAAAGAATCTGTTTTGGAAAATGGACCAAAATGTTGATGACTCATCCTGCACTACACAGATTTCTGTCCAGTATATTATTGTCCCTAATAACCTGTCAGAATATAATTAAGACCTGCTTTCTTCCCTTCGTACATTTGTACATGTTGCCTGCAAAGTTAGCATTTTTAGCTTTAGGATGCAGCAATTGTTTGTGCATGCAGGCAGGCTGAGGGAGTAATTAAACACTTTCTCAGACACTTCTCTCAGAAGAACACAGAGTACTGCACACAGAGACAGTGAACTGCTAGACAGCAGGTGCATCGCCGCAGGCATGTATCTCTTTTTCTTTGTTCTGTTCTGACACTGACCTGGTCAATCTCCATGAGTTTGGGAAAGGCCCCCGGCCACTCGATGGCCACCTTCACAATGTCTGCGGGGGGCGGCATGGCTGCGCTGCTGGAGGGTGTGGCCTCTTACTGCTGCCTGGCTTTCATCCAAGCCTGTAAGGCGAGATAGAGAGTAAGAGAGGGTCATGTTATGCATACTAATCAATCATACTCTCAGAAAATATAATATATTTATAAAATGTAAGGATGACATAATTAAAAGCCTATTAAATAAATAATCATAATGCAAGATTAATGTAATTAAATGATGCATATAAAAACTAACAGACAACAAACAATATACTTAAACTTAAATTATTAACTTACAATTATTAATTAAAATTATTAACTTAAAATTATTTTTAAAATAAATTATTAAAAATAAAATATTTTATTATGAATGGTACGTTACTAGCAAAAAGAAACAACAACATTGCTTTTGTGAACAGCACATCTGTGTATTTGCTGTATTACCAGGATTACTGTGTGAAAGGTGCTAAGGTCTAACAGTTTTCTAAATCTACTGTATTTCTGACAGGTGATAGGTCAACTAAAGCTAACGTGAATCCCTAAACTACTGGCATGAACAAACAGAAACGCAAAAGCAATTACAGTTTTCAAACATGTTTTCTATAATCTTTATAACTGAAACACCATAAAATGTAAGAACAATAGAACAGCAAATCCTTTAAAGAATAGGGTAGATAAGCCGATAAAGAGAAAGTGACATCCACTAATGCCCTGTGTAAATTATTTAATACTCCTGGCGTTCAGGGTAGTGCGGATCATCTTTGGTCCTTGTGGATAAACCCTCTTCCATTTTTAATCCCTCATTCCATAATGCATGGGGATGATTCTTGGAGTGAAAACAAGAACACATGCAGCCTGTGAAGCAGGCATTCATTCAACCCATTCAAGCAAGCTGCCATGTCACTCGTATGCCATGACTCATCCCATAATAATCTCCACAGACACTACTCGGGCTCTGTTGCTATGGCATCTGTTCCATAACCAGTTGGGTCTTTCCAGGGTGGTTTGTTTGAAAATGTTTATTTCATTTTATGTAGAAAGTTTTCCCTTTAAAGATGGCATGATTTCTGGTGACAGAACTCAATAAATCTTGGTACTCAGTTTAATATAAAACTTAGAGATGTTTCTCAAATAGATGAAGAAATTATATAAGAATGAATTACGCCTGCTGATAGCATACTTTCAAAAACACAAAACTAGACATTAATGCAACTATATGGTGCAACAGTGCGGTTTGAAATGCATTGTGGGTTGTTAGCGAACAAGACACGCACAATATTATCATGCACAATATTATCATGCACAATATTATGCAACTGTTTAAAGAATGAACACTATATAAAAATGTTTTTTTACTTAATAAAAAATAAATAAAAAACTGTGACGATAAACTAAGAAAAGCAGTTTCCCCCGCTGGCAGATGATTCTGTGTCCCACTGTGCACACTTCACATTACATACTAAAGACTAACATTAGAATAACATCACTCCCTCATGTGGATCTGACCTTCTGTACATGCAGATGTATGAAGAGACATTGTGGGCAAATGGAGGAATAAATGAAGCTCTGAACTGAAGTGTGTGTGTTTAAGCAACACCTATCAGCCTCCACAAGAAGTGATTCAGTTTGTATCACTGAGATCATCCAACACCAAGGCAATAAATCACATACAGTGTCACTGACATGAGGAGGTTAGCTGTCGAACAGATCTGAAGACGTTATCACCAGCATGTTGGGTGTTCGCATCCATTTCCTGTCCAAAGCAACAAATAAAAAAATACAGGCTTTTATTGGTAACTACAACAGGGCCTGTTTTCCTGATAACTGCTGGAGACACAAACTGCAGTATTGATTTGATTTCCTAAGAGACTTGAGAAGAAATAGTTCCTTCTAAACGGCAGATAGTCAAAGCACTTAAGCTGACAGAGAAAGTCTGCCCTGTCTTAGGTGTGTGTCTCTGTGGGTTTCATTATATCATGTTAAATCAGAAGATATTTTTAAAGTGTCATCATTTAATTTCCATCCTATATTTTGCAGCAACAGACAGGAAGTGTTTACATCATAAAGTGTCTCATGGCAGCTACCACAATGAAATACCGAAGAACTGGTTTGGTGACTGAACGACAGAATGTTTTTGAGGTGAATTATGTCATCCCATGTTCTTCCCCCTTAAAATGACTGTGTACAGAACATCTTAAAACACAGTGGGGAAAGAAATTAATTTCCTTTTCAAATACTCCTGAATTCTATCTTTTGTTTTTATTCTGTTTGGTCTCATTCTTTTGGCTGTACTGCAAGATAATAAAATACAGACACATAGCTATTACAAAATTTAGGTACATGTGGTTTCATTTCACATTGAATATTTACATAAATGTAAAAAATGAAATGACAGATATGTGCAATAACCACAAAGCCAATGGGACACAATCCAACAGCCATGTAAGGTAATTTCATTAAAAAGAAATGCTTTTAAAGATAAAGGGTAAGTATTTACATTTCTAGTAGTTGCTCTCTATCACAAGTTGTCTACAGAAAACTAATTTCAATTTGATATTATTTAATTTGGTGTAAATGTGCACAATGGCACACCTGAACTTAACAAACATTAAACAGCTTTGTCCTGTTGACAGGAAGTGAGAACAAAAACACATTAACTGACAGAGGGGTTTGATTTCTTCAGGGGCTTACATGGTGCACTCAGTTACACAGCTAGAGAAAGAAAAGTGTCTGTCTGTCTGTCTGTCTCTCTCTCTCTCTGTCTCTCTCTCTCTCTGTCTCTCTCTCTCTCTGTCTCTCTCTCTCTGTCTCTCTCTTTCTGTCTCTCTCTCTCTTTCTGTCTCTCTCTCTCTTTCTGTCTCTCTCTCTCTTTCTGTCTCTAATTTATCCTTAGCATCTGCAGAGGCAGACATCATCTACATGGGATTTCTTGCAGCATGGGTGATACAGCAGTGACAGCCACAGTGCAGTTTAAATGCCGGTAATGCACTAACACACAATAGCACCAAGCTAAGCAGCTGCTGCGACAACCACCAGAGAAGATAGTGACAGAGTGTTCAGAAATGCACACTCACACCAGGCTTCATTATGTCCTGTATAGATTTCAAAAGAGCCCTACAGTGATTCATCTGACACCTCTACAAAGGGCCCCGGAGCACAGGGGAGCAGCACTGTGAGGGCCTACAAAGGAGCATTGGGCTTTATCTGTGCAGATAAACAAAGACATGCGAGACAGCTACTGAGTTATTACAACATACTTTTCTCTCCTTCTCACACTCTTATATACCCAGACTGATGCCAGACTTCTGATCTGATGCTTCCATTTTACCCTTGTAGGTCTGACCTGAACATGCAACTACAAGCCCCTTTTAAACAGACCAGTTTTAAACCCTCCAAAAGTCTGAAACCTTACGGAACATATGGAAATAATTTTCAAATCAATTTTTCCAGGAAAATTTGTGCATTCTATCTCAAGTGCATTCTGTCACTAAAACACATCCAATAGCTTAGTTGAATGTCAGAAATGTGTGAAAGTGTTTTGTGTATAATCTTTACAACCCCTGAACGTGATGGTATCAAATTGAGCAATATCATGGTACTCATTATCATAGTCAAATATCATAAAACAAAATGCACTGTGAACAGTGATTCTGTGTAGGCCACTATCAGTGTAGACTGTAACTGTGTCAGCAGGCTGTTCAAAAACAAGCTCCGTTTCTCAGGCAGTAACCAGGATATCCTGTCACAGCAGAGCAGCACGTCTCCAACCCTACACATCTTTCTGCACCTACATGAAAACTACACTTTACAATCAAACCAATTTACAGTTAACAAACATTCAACTACAAAAATACTTATGGACACAAAAATTGTGCACAAAGTCAATAAGAACATGTCTTGCCTGCATACTGAGTCAAGCAGGCCACAGTAAACCACAATAAAATAGGTAAAACGAACAGGGGTTTCAAGAACATACTAGCATGCTACAGCTTTACCTAAACAGATAATTATAAGTATATTAGGGATAGCAGCAGGGGTAATGTCAGCACCTAAAGCCACACCCTGGGCCCTATGGCCCGGGGCTCATCCGTAAGAACAATGAATCTTACCCGGAAACCTTCACAAGCAGCGGCTGCCCCAACAAGTTGGTCTTCCTCCCTTTGAAAGCAGATTACTCTTCAAAAGTGCAGCAGACAGTGACTTTACACATCATAAACAAAAGAGTTCAAAATCAATATCTCACTCGTCAGAGAACTCCGTGTTAACCAGTGAGAAAGAGAGAGAGAGAGAGAAAGAAGGGCAAGAGAGAAGGAGGAAGTAGGCGTTCATCACTAGAAGAGGAAACAAGTCGGCCACAGTCAAACGAAAAGGCGGCAAATTTCAATGATAGGACGCAACTGAAGTTGTGAGGAGGAAATGGGGACGGTGGCTTGTAACTCAACTTATCTGAGTGTTAAACAACAACAGATATTTAGCTATATACCTATTTTTGGTAGCTTATTACAAGCCACACAGTACATATGCCTGCATGATATGCATAAGGCAACATCATCAGCTGTAATCTTTTGAGGAACCCTCTCAGAAGGTTACTGAGATAAAAAGCAGAATTCATATCTGGTATCATGTAAATTTATGCATTTGGCAGACACTTTATTCAAAGCAAACACAGTGATGTTTAATCTATACATCTGATCAGTATGGGTGTCCCCTGGGAATCAAACCCGCAACCTTTGCACTGCTAATGCAGTGCTCTACCAATTACCCTACAGAAATCAATCATGTCTGTCTCTCCATTTTCAGTAAGTAAAGACAATGGGGGGCATTCAATAAACAAAAATAGAGAACAAATATGTAAATGACATGAAATCAATTCACTCGTGTGATCTATAGACTTACCCTTCATAATTAAATTCCACGATATTTTAAAATAATACCTACTGTTTTTTTTTTCAAAAGACTAACACTCACAAACACGACACATGCAGCTCACATAAATCTGACATGAGATTGACATTGGCTCATAGCGCCATGGTAACAAAATTCATAAACAACCCATGAAGTGGAAAAATAACATGCTCAGATTATGACTAGCTAGGCAGAAAGACGTTCCCGGAAACCGATGCCTGGCACAAAACACAAATAGCTCTAATGATCTGCGCACTAATTGTCGCAACCCAAGGGCACATTTTAAAGGATGGAAAAAGGAAACAAGCACAAGAGCTACTGATTACACCACAGTCTGGCCACTTTCACTTCTCATAAGCTCTCACAATATTTAGAGGAGCTTGCATGCTAATTTCTGATGCAATAGCAGCAGCTGGGTCTTAGCACTGGGTGGCGAACTCAAAAGGTTCTAATGTCTCATTGGCCATCCAATGTTCTGGAGGATGATGGGTACACTGGCTTGTGCCAGTGAATAAGAGGAAGCATATGTTGGTTCCACCCATTATGGGCTTCTAAGGGCCAACCGGCCCTGATCTCACAGCTGTTGATGTGGCTCTGGGTTCCAGACATGTGGAGCTGCCTCCCTCGAGCTATGAATAGAGATCAGCTGGTCAATAAAAAATGTCGGGTCTGGCCTGAATTCAAGCACGGCTGGGTACATCAAACCAACACTGTTTATACTGCCTGGTGAAGTTGACTGATGTCTCTGAGACCAGCTAGAAAGAAAAATTGCACATTTTTACAGATAACAGACGTGTCTAAAATTAAACTGTGACCTTGTTTTGGGGATTTTATTATGATAAATGTATGACAGCTTCACCAACAATACAAGGTATTACAGGTTCATGTTTACAACAAGAGTTATTTACTCATGTTGACCCAAGAGAAAAACAAGAAATAAAGACAGCTAACCTCCTAAAGACATATTAGGGTGAACGATTCCTTTGACACTATAGGACCTGGTTTAGACCAATCAGCTTTCTTCAAAACACTAGCAGTAACTCCCAACTTAATCATTATGAGTTATGAGAAATGTATCATCTCTTATCTCTCCTCACACCTCAAATGTCTCCTACCTAGAGAAACATAAACCGCTGACCCCAAAGCCATGTTGTCTAGCTCCTCAAGGACCCATCTGTCTTCTTGCAGATACATGTGTGGATGCACTGTTCCAATTAGCCCCTTTCTAGTGTTTGCTACCTAAACCCCCTCCCAAGCAGCAAAGAAACCCCCTGCGCTCTGTACTGCCTCTGACAAGCTCAATTAAGTCACTTGTTTCAGCTGAAGGAGTTGGTTTGCCAAAAAACACAAGCTGGAGCTATGCCTGGCCACCAACTTTACACATGGCAACCCATGGTCAAGATAAATTCCTACAATGTCTTTTGTAATATGTTGTGACTGTATAAAATGCACACAGCAAAATTATCTTTGTTTTCAATTCACATTGAATCTTAAGCAACAGATGGAGAAACAGCCAAAACACGCAACTAAACACTATCACACTAATTGTAATCATCTTTAATCTACGTGATAAAATAGAGCTCATAAACGTGGACAGTACCAGATGTAAGCAGCTGCAAGATTATATAAAACCTATGCCTAATGCTTTTCCCCATATTTACAAGATTTTTCGTTGTATTTCCATTAACGATGTAAAAATGAAAAAGCTCACCAGCTCATTTTTCTGTGAAGAGACAGAACAAAATACTCTCCTAATTTCAATATTCCAGGAAATATTTCTTATAACTGCAGTTATCACTGAGAGAATAAGCAAAGTGTAAATTTAATACAGCATAAGGGGATGTTTGGTCACAGTGACATTTTGTTGGCAGAGTGGAGCAGGTTGTTTGTGGGTCTTAAATGAGATTAGAGCATCTAAGAGAGTTTTTACTGCTTCAAAGGCTTCTGCTGACACTGTATAAGAGATGGAGGTGTTAGTCACTGGCTGTGTGACCTTCTGCTCACGGGTTTCTGAGCCCAGCAGGAAACACTGTAAACAGGTCATATTCAGCCCACTACACTCACTGCAGGTGGAAGACACATATGGGCTTTTCACACTTGAAGCTGTTAACCCAGGGCCATTCTAAACGCTGGGTCAACACAAGCCTGGGTTAGCTTGTTTAACGCTTAACACTGTTCATACTTCATGCTGTATTAGATGAAAATTTCTTGCTGCCTGTGGCTAATTACTATGTACTACAGTACACCGCTTCACACTGTTTGGTGTTAGCAGCATAAAATGTTTTTATAACCCAGGGCTAAAAGCAGTGCTAATCCCATTTTTCATTGTGTGAAGTGTGAAATGCTGTTTTACCAAGGGTTAAAAGTGACCTTTACAGAAAATAGAATAATACAGAAAAAAATAATAATACAGTCATGGTTAGCCATTTAAATGAGAAACTGCTTCCACATTTACTCACGGAAAACAGGAAAAACACAGAACAGTCTGCCTGCAAACAGGAACTTCCCTTCCGCAACCCACCTGTAATGCAAACATGCAGATATAATTGCCACGAGCCATTTGCTATTTTATAAAACAGGAAGCTGAGGATTATTAGTGGAATATAGTTTCCTTAAGGTTTGGCTGAACACCGACCATCAACCAGTCACGGTAAGTAGCTTTGTGCACACGTGCCAAAGCACACAAGAACTAAAAATGTTGACCAGCCCCCAACCCCACCACACCACAACCCACAAACTGAACTGGAACATTTAAGAGCTTTTAAATCAACCCTCGCCTCACTGCACTGAGTTCTCTGGCTATATTCAACTAATTAGTAATGATGAGATGGATGAGGGAAATTCATGCATCTCCCAAACATCCCCATAAGATTCTGACCAGACCAGAGCAGTTCTGGAACTGACAGATGGTCAGTGGACAGAGATGATAGAATGAGAAAGAGGCTGTACAGACATCCGGCAGTCAGAAATGAGAAGTTCAGGAGAAGTTCAGAAAAGGAAAAGTTCAGGAACAATATAAATTCTATGTCCAACACTATTTAAACGTCATAGTAATGTCTGTACAAAGTTGTGCATGACAGTAGTTTACTGCAGTGTGAGGTGATATGCTAAGCAATTCTATTGTCTTGTTAATATGAATGGTAATATGCATGCTTTTTGTGACGTCATGATATATGCCACACAACAGTTTTGCAAACCACACAGCTATATACTGACATCACAAAAAGCATACATATTACCATTCATTTTAGCAAGATATATATATTTATAAAAGCTACTGCTTATTTAAAACCGTGTAAACAACATTTTTTGTAACCAAAACATGTCCACCAACCACCCACACGCTTACTGCCCTTTCAGCTCATACATATGGGAACTAAAAGCTAATTTTTTATTGATGGGGGTTTGCTGATAGAAAACAATGAATGAACACAGTTCATGAATGAGCTCTCATTTCAGAAACAAAACAAGAGCCCATGAGCCAAGCCATCCTGAAACAGTGCATCTGACCTCTGGCTGTTGTAGGCATCACACAATGGTCGCCTTAGAACGTTTGACACCAATTCTGATGGATAGACCTTGTTTAGGAAACCATGGGAACCATCTTCAATTGTATAGTCTTCCACACAAAGATGGCCCCTGCCTGAGGATATGGGAGAGGTGTGGATCTCTCCAGGGATGGAAGGGCATAAAATCTTTATTTAGCAGTGGCAGATCGCGGCTATTACAAGCGCTCATAGGCTGTGACTGTTAAACGCATGGGCTGCACTGCCTCAGGAGGACTTACCACAGAGTGGGATGGAGTGGGCAGCATTTTCAGAAATAAAATACAAACTCTTCTTTCAGAAATAGCAAGTGCTAAATAAAGTACAGAACTACACAAATATGTGTGTTATGAAACACGCTCTTCAATGTGAAACACCTCAGTATTAGGTAACCAGAGTAAGATGGAGATTGTTTAACAACCAAGTCTTATCTTTCACGGACCAATAGTCAATCTTTGATGTACTTTAAAGCTGTGGTTGTCAATTAATGTTTCGTTCCTACCTGTTTTGTAACAGTTTCAGAAGGCGCTGCTTTAACTGCCTTTGGAAATCCCATTTAAAAAAAAACACACGTTTATCATTTTGTATATTGTTGGGATATTGATAATTCTAAAAATTCATGGTAATTCCAAAAAAAAATGGCTTGTGACCAGACTGATGAAAAATAAACCTGTAAAATAAAACAGAAGGGAAATAATGTTTACACTGGCACATTAATAGCCTATATATAGATCCATCTGATAGACTGGGTCACATCAGAACCATATATTCCTATCTGCTAAAATCCTTTGTCATACATTCCACTTACAGAGTTCCCAACCATGAAACTATTTGCTTGACAAACCGAAACATGCATCTCAACATCAGACAAACATGGCTGTTCAGCTCCCTGGCTATGAATGAAACATCAGGAACAATTTAGTCTTCATCAAATGATTCTTTGATCATCTGGAGCTCATACTTGCACAATGAGAGTGACAGCTGAGAAGAAACCCAATTCATGGCCAGAAAAAAGACAGATAAATAGTACAGGTTTCAACATGGATATACAGGTGGAACTACTCGACTATACAACAAATTGTAAAGGTTCAGTGTGTTTGTGTGCAGCAATGCAGATCAAAAGATCACAGTAAATTCAATGCTAGAGTGAAACCAAGCTCTTTGCCAACAAAACCAAACAGACTAAAACTAAATAAGTGTGTAAGAGTTATGTGTGAAAGTTCTGCTACATGCTATTGGTTGAGCCGGTGTTGCCATGTCAGACTGGTCAGTAAGCTCAAACAAACAGAGCAATTTCTTTTCTAGGTCTACATTTTTATACTTTTTGTGAAAATTAGCCTGCCAATGGATTACATGCATTTGTCTCTGTATGTTGAGCTGAGCTAGGAAAAAGCAATTCCTCACAATCTAACAAAAAAAAACAAACATCATTGCTAACGTAACTGCAGTATTGCATGTTCCATCACACCTGTTCGGTGAAAACACTCCAGCTTCTCCACAAGTCTGAGGTCTTGTCCAGCTCAGATTCATATATCAGTGGAGAGACGCTGTGATCTCACGACTGAGTGGCAGCTCTAAATGGCTCAAGATTACTCTGCTCAGCTTCAAGTGTTTGTGTTTAAAGGATCATATGAGCTTTCGCCTGTGAGCAGTCAGTGTAACGTACAGCCAAGCGGCAGATGAGCGGTGATTTTAGGACACAGCTAACAACGAGATTCGCAGGCAGGGTGGAAAATGAACATCGCGGCCGTAGTGGCTTCATTTCACTCAGGAGGATCGTTTACATAATCACTCATGTGACTTAAAGATTAATGACATCCGTCAGTTTTCTAATGGGGAGTGGGGGATCCCTGGCCGGGAGTCGTAATTGAAGGGGTCTGTGTGATGGAGGGGTTGGTAAGTATGCATACTTGACATCTGTGGGCAGATTCTGTGACAGGCTGTGAACATGAATCATAAATGGGGCCACTTTTCCCATTATATGATTCAACATTGTACTGACAACCAAAAACTTGAAGATTCAGTTTCAGGCTTTTCATGGGCCAGAAGAACGTTTTTCTACAAACCTGAGTCACTCTGAGTGTTCTGAGTCATTGCATTTGATTGTTTTCGAACAGGATTGAATTAAATTCACCTGTCAGTTGTTTCTTGTTGTTGTTTCTTCAAACGATGCTGTTTTTTCATCAGCTTGGGTAATGAAAACATTTTCTAGTTTTTTATTTAATGGAATATAAATCCTGCTTGTATCACAAACATTGCAAGGCAAGTTACAATCTAAAGTTTAATGTGTAGGGTTACAGGCCTCTCAAATCCTGCTCTAGGTATGAGCAACAGTGACATTCTTGCATATAACCACACTTGGGTCTGCTAACCCAAAAAAGGACAATAAGAAACGCAAATTGTATACTGTCTTTGTAAGAGGTTACGTGTTGCTTTAGGTTGTGGGAATGTTTCCCTAAAGATTCCAAGTAACAACAACATTAAAAATATTATTTTGAATGTTATAGAAGCATTCATATGTTTTTTTTAAAGAGAACTTTAGCCAATGTTTTGAGAACGTTCCCTAACATTCTGAGAACATACCCTGTTAGCCAGGTCTGCCTCTTTTAGCCACCAGTTCCTGTTCTTCAGTGCTTCAAATATAGAGCAACGTGTCACCACAATCCCTGATGGGTTCATTTATCCTGAATTGAGACCTACAGCATTCTGGAACATTCTGTGTTTGATCTGATACTATTTTTACATGTCCCACTTAAACAAACTGGTTCAAATGCACAGTCCATTTAAGTAACATACAAAAAAAAGTGTTTTTGAAACGGGAGCCGGAATATAATCCCCAAGATAAAACTGCATGCTTTACCCAACAATTTAGGAGAAATGTTACACTAATAGCCACCCATTAGCAAAAACATATTCATGAGTGCAACAAAAATAAACCGGCCAGTCTATAAAAACAAAGTACTTCAGGGTCAAAAGCAATGTAACTTACACAGTGCCCTGCCAGTCCAGTCTTCAACCAAGCTGAAGGAACATGTTCTGGGTACAGAAGAACCATCATTCAGCACCATGTCTAAGCTTCCATAACAAGAATTACAATTTATATATCTGTAATTATCTCAAGCACTGTAATTTGGCCAATAACAGTGTGCTATGAAAACACTGAGCACTGTGGGCGAGCTGGCATACATCATTGTGCGCTACGGCCCTCTAACCTCCAAAGCATCTTCTCTGTACTGTGCAGCCGTCTGTAGAGTAGCCAGACTGCTCCTGAAGCTTACGTGCCAATGAACGGCTGTAGTTTTAAATGACCCAGTCGGTGCCAGGCACAGGGGAGGGGAACAAAGAGTCACTGTGGTTCACACACACACAAAGCCAGCTGTCCTTGCTCCTCCCTAACACCCAGCTGTATCTGGTCTTTCATCAACCATCCCCCATCATCAAGGGCTGAGACCAAACACACTGTCCATTTTCAGGATCTTCTCCTCGGTCAAACCGCCTTCACCGGGAACACCCAACCCAATGCCAACCTTCATTATGTGTGTACACATACAGCTCTACCCATTCATTGGGGTTTGCTTTGGGCTGGTGGTAAAGTTTACATCACTCCTGTGGACAGGACTTTGATGTCATTGATGTAAATCTACTATGACATTTTATTCAGCATGCAGGCCTTTTGAGAAACTGATACTATGAAAATGACTTGAATCGATTTAAAAATACATTACTCACTAATTACTGTAATGAGTAGAGCTAAGGTCTAAAGAAGAAAGTGTGTGGGTACATACACATATAACAATATTCTCCTAGCTGTCCTAACTAGTCTAACAGGGTTATCTTAACACATTATTTTATATCAGAGAATGCTGCAGATTTACAGAAAATTGTACAAGCTCCCAGCACACACTACAGCCTGAATAAATTATGTGGTTGTATAAATGACTACTACATTTTGCATTAGTTAAGCAAGTAAGTTCAAATTAAACAGAAAGTCAGTTGTCAATTTGTACTTTTTGTTCTGTGAACCTTTTCCTAGTCTGTGAACTGAAGTTCTTTATACAAAACGGAATGAAATGTACGAGGAGACTCAAACATGCACCAGAAAATGACCTTCCACTTTGTGCTGCTTGCAAAATCCTCTCAAAAGGCTGAAGACTCACTTATTACACAATTGTTGATTTTGAATCCATTACATCAGTGATATAAAGTGATCTCTGCATGGACTGCGTCCTGTGCTGGACGTAAAGAGAGTAATAATCTCTTGAATGCCATTATATCAGAAATCAAACAGGAAGGAACAAAACACTCATCTCTGGGAAAAAAACTGACATGTCCGTTAGAACAGGAAATAGATAAAACGTGCTGTAGGCAGCACAGGAAGCAGTTCACCTGACTCTCTTTTCAGATATTTCCTCTCTGCAGAGGACGGATGTGTGAGTTTTTCAGAAAAACACTGGCTCTGTGCATGACTAGTGTAATAATATGAAGCAATGATCTCAGAGCAGTCCGGCTGCTTTCTAATACATAATAAAGAAGCAAGAAGCTACAAAGCACTTGTACAGTTTACCCTAAAATGAAACTTCTCATCAGTCACCCTGGTGTTGTTTCAAGCTTTTCAAATATACATTTTTTTTACAAAAGGGGCAGTTTTGAACAATTGTACAGATTGTTCTTTTTATGTAATTTATGATGCATGGGAACTTCCAAGGTTTTTGAGCTTTATGTAGGACTATTAAATTACACCATAAATGGCGCAACTGAACTTGTATGTTATGTATGGTATGTTTTAAGTCCTTTAATGTTAAGCAGCAACTTTGTTGAGAAATACACAGAGTGTGTCACGCACTGAAAGTCTTAACATCCGCTCTGGTTTCATTGAGTTGGATCACTTCAATAGATCGTTTATGAATGGTTCATTCATAAATATGGTGCTTCTGTTTATTTTTTAAGCTTTTTGAAGGCTTTGGGGTTTCGATTTTGGGTGAACTTTCTATTTCATCCCAGCTAATTAAATATGAATAAGCAGTGCCATGTTGTGCCATTGTTGCACACTGCCACTTCAGCATCACAGAAACAGGCCTGACGGGGGGTAGATTCTGTGACAATGCATACAGCAGGTGGTCCGTAGACAGATGCACTGCCTGCTGGAGTTCAGAGCAGCCTGACAGAGTTAGACAGACAGAACGAGGATAGAAAGAAAAAGAGAGGAAGACTGGGGAAAAAAGAGAGAAAGAATGCAGGTCGGGCGAAGAAAACAACCTGCGGAACATTCCAGGCACACCAGTACCTCAGGTCAACCACGATTTCACAGGAGACATTCCAGCACTTAAAAAAAGTCCATCTTCACAGTCTGTTACCCAGAGCAACCGTTTGTCTCTCAAGATTTGGGCCCTGCAAAATAGTCTGCATGGCTGCAGCAAATGTCCATATTTCCTATTACTGCTTCAGATTTTCTTAAGCATGGCTCTGTGATGCAAACCATGATTGTCTACACAAGCTCCAGTGCCTTTAGACAACTTTCATTATGTCTAAGGTGGCGTCTCAGCCATCTCAGCATCTATATAAGAGACTATCTTATAGAGCACTGGAGAGTCTTCAAGTTCTGCTCCTGGCATGTTCTCAGATAAGAGAGCCGCTACACGCCCACCACAGGGCTTTCAGAAGCATGCGGGTTAACTAAACAATCCCACAACCTGCATTTCCTGCATCACAACTCATAACCAGAGCTGAACCTACAACATCAAGCAAAAGAAACCACATTCAGCCCGAGTTTACTATCTGTATTTAATGCAATGACAGGAAATCATTACTGGACCCTCAGAAACCACCACAGAGCACTAGTGCACAAACAGCTATAATAAACCAATTCATTAATAAGTCAGAAAGTCAAATTCTTTGTATGTATTTTTACTAGGCTGATTAAAACATGTTGCCAAAATAGTACTGCATAAAAATACAGATGCACTTACAACCAATTTAGGGGGTGTTAAAGAACCATTTGACCATTTGGTGTGGGGGTGCTCACTTCCTCACTGCAAAAACATAAACAGTGCCTGAACGCAGTGAGTCACAGTCAGTGTTACCATTTGCACTGCAATGACTCAACATTTTTTTTTGTTGTTTTGAAGCGTAGGTTGACTTTTGTTTGTTGATTTGTATTGTTTTGCCGCTTTTGGTGTAAATAGGTCTTTACTGTGTAAAACAAACTGCTTCAATTACCTCCTGCCTCAGGTTGGACCAATAGCACTCCAGATTACCATATAAAACAGAAGCCGTTTTCTAAGCATACTTTCTGTGCGCCAAAATTATTTGCAAAATCCAGGCTGTGCGACATCGTTGATCAACTGAGGTTCCAAAACAGTTCAAACAACTGGGTCAGTGCAATAAATCGCACTCGCCGAGTTCATCAACAGACCCACAGAAGTCCAAGTGACGCTTTAGATCACTAAACATTCATTACAGCCTTAGCCGAGATGCACAGCGATTAGAAATATTTTCCACCAAATAATCTTCTCACAGTGTGATTCAAAACCCAGAAAGAAATTCTATCTTTAAAACCCCAGCGCTGCCTATTTTTAAACTGTGGTTTACTTTTATCACCTCCTGTGCTGAGAAGATCTTCATATTATAAAGCAGCTTCATATATTCACACCTGCTGTTTACTGTTGCATTTTTACACACTGTTAAAAGCCCTCATAACCTCTTATACACAGTGAATAAGAACTTCTGCTAGAGATGCAGATTACAAACTAGATAAGTCAAGGACAGTCAGAAGTGACAAATTCAGTTCCACTGTATGTGTCTATCCTGCTGTAATGTTAACCGAACGTGTGAATGCGTCACAAAAACACAGTCTTTGTGATGAATCACTCTGCTTTATATGAAACCATATCAAGGGGTATCTGGGATAAGAAAGCAGCATACAGTCTTTTAGGCTCATAAAGCGCATGTCTGGCCCACCCAACATAAACATTTCTACTGGGGTTAGAAGTAATTAGTTCTAACGACACTCATCAGGAAGTCAGCCAAACTGGGGGTGCAGCATTTTACTCCCTGTGCAAACAAACATTCTTGGAATTGCATCAGACAAACATAAGACAATTCAGTAAACCTGAAAAAGTCTGAGACAAAGAAACAGACAGACAAAGGAGAAAGAACAAATGACAGAGAAACAGAAGGAAATCCAACACTTTCATTAGTAGTGATGGATGGGGAATCAACTCACAAATTCTCTCTCAAACAATAATGGACACAAAATGTTTAATCAGAATCTGATATTAATCTAAACTAATAATATTTGTTTATTGAAAAATGCGAGTGCATTACACACACAGCTTCATGAAATGGTGCAAAAAATGCATGGAGAGTGGGACTATGTGGGTTATTAATTGCTAATTTTAAGCACATATGCATTTACACAACAATGCATGTAAAGATTAACTATTCTCATTTACAGAAAACATGCCAGGACACAAACTAAATTCAAACCAAATTAAAAAACTCTCACACATTTTCATGACAACAGTCCATTTATATTTGCGTCACACCAGATTCACACTTACACTTTCTCTTCCTATTCATCCATATGTGTTGTACACTCCATTCACAGCAGCTCTGCTTTTGATACGACCTGCTTTCTCTCTCTCTGACTCATGTTCAGTTCACAATCTCAGCTAAAACAAAACCCCAGTAGATGATCACATAGATCCGCATGTGTTTACAAAGAGCCATTGAATCATCAGTACAGCAAACACAGCAAACCCAAAGCCAACAACAGCAAACAACAGGAATACGAACATTCTTGACCCAATATGAAGTCCTGTGGTTTAAGACGTGAGCCATTACTGCTAAACTTAAAAACCACATGATCCAGGATCAAAGCTGAATTTGTGCTGATCCACACACATGCTTAACAAGGTTAACACTGTCACTCCAGACCTCTCGCTCTTTTAATGGGGAAGGCCATGGCTAAGTGAAGAGATGAAGCGATAAGACCTGGATTCTGCTTGGTGCCAGAGGATAGAGGGGAAGTCACCGCATGTGTGAGCTTTCCAGGAGAGAACGTTTTGACTGCAGCCATGGGGCAGGTGCACAGCTGTGGCGTACAGCTGGACTGATAGCAGGCGCGCAGCTGTGGTGACCTGAGGCTTATATGAGTGGCACAAAGACTGTCTGTGGCTACTCTGAGACAACAGGACGTGCCAAATCCATACCAGCAGGGCCAGTTTAGCCAAATGTTGACACCAGACATACGGCTTTACTGAGATCACACATCAAGAGAAGCTTTAAACCCACTCAGTGTGGCTGGCAGTCTAGAAATGGTGCCCCAGACCTCCGGGCCAGTTAGAGAGGCCATCTAAACTAATGTAAAACCAGCAGACCCATTTCAATGGAATATGAAAGAACATGATCTAAACAAAGCTTAATAATTACCCAGTTACAGTATCATTCATCATCTGATGCAAAAAAGGATGTAGAACAATGAAAACCCAAAGACCTGCCACAGCATCGCAATATTCTTTACACTTCCATCGACACTTACTAAGCGATGTTAACACCTTCATTTAAACCTGTCTGCATCTGTAATTAATGTATTGCGACGAGCAATAATTACATGCACTGCAAGACTTTCCACTAAAGCAAGAAATGATTCTAGTCAGGCAGCAGTAAAGAGGTGCAGGAGGTGTTGATAGATCTCAAATTATGTGTATTGCAATATATAGCAATTATAGCTATAGAAATTCTGCACTTATAAGAGCTGGAATGACTACAATCGTAGCAAAATTTCCTATTGGAACCAGACGTTGGGGTAAGACAATACCCAACAACCTTTAGTTTACATGAACTATTTGCTAACTTACTATTTCTAGTCAGACTTGCTATTTCAAGTTGTTGTGGAGATTTCTTTCCTGAAAGTCAAAAATGTGCATACGCCCAGTGACTGCAAGAAGAGTCATCAATATGTATTATCTGTTTTTCCTGGAAGACTGTCCAATTTAAATGTGAATACTTTAAAAGTTGATTTTTGCCAAGTTTTAGGAGTACACTAGCATATAGATGACCTCAATGGCATTTTGGCATGGGCTAAAAACAACAAGTTTTTATTTAATGAGCTCTCTTTAATGAGAGTTGACAGAAAAGCATGTCATAAGATAAGAGGATAAGAGAAGAGAGAAGAGAACATAAGTTAAGAAACCGTTCAGAACCCAACAACTGCCCTCTGAGGGAGCAAGTTCAGATGTGAGAGAGGGAGGCTGAGTGATATAAAGGGAGGTATAAAGGGGCAAACATGATAAAGAGAAAGAAAGCTAGAGAGAAAGAAAGAGAGAAAGGGAGAGATCACTTGCAGACGAGAACTCATCATAAATTGACAAGGTTGCAGTCAGAGGTGAGAGACTCAGGAACCGCAGAAAGTAATTTATATACACACGCCACATGCCCGTGGAATTTCAATGAGCCTCTCTCCCGACATTCCTGTAAACTTCTGACTTGTTTTTAGAAAACTCATCTGAGCTCAGTTACTGTTTACACAACACACAGAGATGATAATAAACCCCAAACTCCAATCCAGAGATGAGGAAAACAGAAAGCAACAAAAATTATAGATACACACTTCTCAGGAATGTTTTCCATTTGCTTCATGATAATACATTAGATGCAGAGGGCTAGTCAGTTAAGGTATTAGTGTATTACTCAGATAATTAATCAAAACTACTGTGTAGTCGGAACTTTATCACAAAAACTCAGATGTTATTGAGCCATAATGCTCAAGTCAGCATCCAGCCTGCAACATTTCACCTGAACTACATCTCTTACTGTTTCTATAAATTAATTAGTTAAAAGACTAATAAAGTACAATAAGACTAAAAGCATTTTGACTTTCATGTTGTGACCAAATTATGTCTGGCCCAGAAAACACAACAAGCAGTTAAAATTAACTGGACATGCCAACTAAGAATGCATATGGTCTTACACACAGCTGACTGGGGCAAGGCACTGAGTTCACACATGCCTTCAGGCACAGATCTTAGTCAACTACATGAAAATAAATAAATAAAAAACAGTGTTATTGCTATAATATACATTTCCATTTGGACTGGACTTTATCTTATGCTTCTAAAATGACCCCATTACAAAGATCAGGAAGTATATGCATGCCAAAGATCAATAATTTTGTTACTGTTTCTTAAACCAAAACCTTTCCATTCCTAGAGGGCATCACTGTGCTACATGACATTTATTTCTTAAATTTGATATACTTTCAGCTCTTCAGAATTTACCATCATTTGTAAAAGATGTATTGGTGCATGAAAAATTCTGCTGAGTCAAATCTCAAGCAGTCCTGCAAGACCTAACTAATAAAATAAACATTATGCATAACTGGTAAAACATTTTCAAACATTTTTGCCTCAATAATGTCCACTAATGTATAAATGTACACAGTGTCATTTTTGTTGCCTCATAATTGTTTTTGTTTCTGTCAAACATACAGTATTTTTATATTCTACGATGTAATTATCAACTTCTGTATGATAGAAAACCATAATAATAATAAAAACTGTAAAACACATAATATTCGTTCATACATTTACGATTGTCTGGTGTTCACACAGTTTGAAACAAAGCATTGAACAGTAAAATAACATTCCTTTTAATAATGTGCAGTAATGTTTTCTTATTTAATGGATTCATCCAAAAATAAATAGACTGAATAATATTATCTCAAGAGAGGTTGCAACAGTAAACATCAACAATAAATTTCAGTTCGACTCATTTCACGCACAGTCACATGCAATAAAGTCAAGCAAAGTCATATTTCAAAGTGCATTAAAGCGTGAACGAGGATGAAATGTATGAGCTTACATTAAATGAAATTGCTCAATAAAATAAGTTTCCTTAAGACAATAAATTCAATAACTGCGCATTCGTTAACACGCACTGACATATAATGTTTTAATGCAACATGACTGTGGCAGTTATGATATCTCAGTATCTTTGACAAGTTTGACAGAGTTACAGTCAGTGCATGTGTGAAATAAAATATCCACGCGTACAGAACCACCTAAGCAATAAAGTAGCGTCCTGTACAGACACTCTGTGTCTGTTATGTTTATCTATAGTACATCCACTAAAATCTCTGACAGCCCCTCCATCCGTTGCGATGTGTCTGTCCACTGTGCAATATAGAGGGTCTATTCATGACTGAATCACAACTGCCCAGCACAGCGCTTAAACTTCATTCAGTAAAAAATAAACAGCACGAGTGTCCCGTTACCTCGCACCAACAAAATATCATCATCACCCGAGAATAAAACGTACAAACCTGAAGCGGCGAGGCGACTTTTCCTCCTTCCAGGGATTTATGTTTGGGAGTTTGCGGCAGTGGCGCTCTCCCTCCTTTCTCCAGCGCACTAGATAGATAGTGCCGATGGTGTTTTTACTTCCTCTTTCCTCCTCCTCCCGGTCGCTGATTGGCTTTTTCGTTCTGGCCATCCACCAATCGCAACACAGCAAATACCGATCATTCAAAAACCCTGTAGATGGAAAGCGCACCAATAAACTACTACGTTTTAGTCGAAAGCATGACAGCGATGACCGTCACTTTTAAAAATGATATTTCTGTCATTATAATTTTGCTTTAAAATAACAATTTAAATGGATAACAGTTTTCTTGCTGTTGTCTATCTTTTAAAACGTGTTTGTGGGTAGAGGTGTTAACACAATAGTGAAAGAGAGAGGCTATAGCATCACCCTGAGTCAAGCCAAAAAGTTCAGCTATTAAAAAATAATTGCAATGAGTTGAATAAAAATAGCATTATTAAATAATAATATTAATATGAATCACAAACAACATATATAAACGATCACAAACAATAATCGATTCATAGGCATGAATTGTGCACTGTTTAACTTTAATATATTAGTGAAAATAATTAATTCAGTTTAATTAAAAAATGTATTTTAAATATAACTAATAATTTAAATATTTATTAGATGGGGTTTAAATACAGATTAGATCAGGTTTCTAATCTGTTAAAACTTCCTCTAGAATCTCTACATTCTGTTTATTAAAGACACAAGATGTGAAAAAAACTGTAAACAATCTGCAAATTCAATGCATTTGCAATGCATGACTACAGAGCTGAAGTTAAACCTTTTGTTGTTCTCTATATAAAACTATTAAAACGTGCAAATATATATCAGTTAAGAAGCTGGATCACACTTTGCACGGCTGTTCTCAGAACATTGTGACAGGACATGATGAACAGCCTCGAGTTCTCAAGGAAATTAAAGAATGAAAGTCAACCTCATGCTTCACAAAATACACTGATTAAATCTAATACATTTTCTGAGGATGATCCTCAAATTGAGAACCTGACTCTATAAGCTCTCACTGTAAAGGTATGTTTGGCTAGAAATGATTACAAATCTTATTACAATCAATCAGTTTATTTATGGTACAGATTATGTTTAAATTATTTTTCAAGTAAAACATATTTTTGTATTTATACATTTACTGATTCATACACTTTCTAAGTCCATCATTTGACTGTTTTTCCACCAATTTCCATGCTGATAAAATTCAAATGGCACTTGCCTGATTAGACTGTAACTACCTTTTAAAATCTACTTCAAGTTACTGCTTCAACAAAGGATGTGTGGCACAGAGCAGATCAGCGGGTATGGCTGTCTGAAACCTATTCGTGAGATTCATGACTTGTCAGATAAAAGGGTAACATGACACATAAACACTCGTTTGTAATGCCCTGGGCAACACCAGCACAAAGGGAGTTACAATGGAACTGAGGAACTAAAGAAACGGAATCCAAGCCAGAACATTAGCAACTTACAAATTAATTTAACATCAAATGAACTACATCCCAATTTATGACTCATTTGATCATTTACAATCACTTTTTAAGTTGGTTTGAAAATAATTCACGATCACTTTCTTTTAAAGCGCATTTAAATGATCTCATTGAACCGCATTATGAAGAGCTTCTTTGATGTTGTGATGCACTGTTTGTCTTTGTACAAAACGGCACATGTAGTACAGCGGCCGCCATGGGACTGTGTTTCAATGACGAGTGACAACATCAAAGGAAGAGCTTTTTCTCTTCCCTCACTAGTGACGTAAAACATGTCAACCATTGTCACCTCTTCAAGAGGTGCAAATTGGCTGTGCTTGCGCACAACGGGCAGATTCAAAACCCCAAATGATGGAAACATAGGATGTGAATTTCACGCTTGTAATTTGAAAAACTACAAATGCTTAACTAACATTTAAAATGCTTTAATCTAACATTAAATTAGATTAAAACATGCACTTGTAAACCAACTCATTTATTTACATCAAAGTAACTGTTTTGTTGTAAAACATTTCAACATTCATGAAAAAAATCTCAAGCAGATGACATTACAATGCTTGTCTTTTTCACAAAGAAACATTCTCAAAAATGTTAATAAACACATTCAAAAACAAAATCTAGAGATTTTATCTTCAAAGACAGTCATGGAGCTCAAGTCAGAAAGCAGAACTCTGAGGCACAAATCCTAAACATGATGCAACAGAAGGGATTAAATGCTCCCATGCATTATTAAGTAGATCTGAAGATGGCTTGGGGAGTTGGGGAGTTGTGCCTCATCTGATAGGGCAGTGATATAAAACACTGTATCACCAAAGGCTTCATAAGCTTCTGTTAATATGTACTGACTTTAAACAGAGCAATCAAGACCACCGGCCCTGTTTCAGTCAGAGTCCGAATCATCACTACCCTTAGCCTTATGCTTTTTCTTTTTCTTTGATTTCTTCTTTTCTTTCTTCTTCTTCTTCTCCTTTTTTTTCTTTTTCTTCTTGCGGCTGTGATTGGACGAGGAGGAGGAAGAGGTGGAGTCAGAGTCAGAGGTGGTGTCCTGCAGGAGCTGCCTCAGCTGCTGTATCCTGTGGTGAAGAGAGAAGAGTCTTTTAAATCACAGTCCATGTTATTTTATAACACTGACATGTTTAAAACACCAACAGCAACTATAGTTATTAAAATGCCTTCCTATATCCCATCTTAATATGCACACCAAAGTGCAAACACTGTTACCCTATCAAAACAGTTCTGTATGTTTGAGCATCCCAACCCATTAACACTGTGGATTAACCAATGGGGCGGAGGCGAATGAAAAATTATTGGCTATTTCTGTGAATTCTCATTAAGGACATTTCTGCGATGTCCTTATTGTTCATCATCAGAGGAAGCAGAAAACAACCACATTCTGACAGGCACAGTGACCTGAAGCTATTAACAATTCATCAGACCACCGCTGTTCAAAAGGTTCTAGGGATCCACGTCTCCTTGGGAACCACACGGCACACCACGTATTCAGCACAGCTCCATTTTAGATTTACTTTCATTCTGTGCACGCTGTGAAGATTGCATCAATTTTAAAGCAGCTGACTTCTGATTTCCAACTTATTTTTAACAAGGTACTCTTTGCTTTCCAACATTCTGATGAAAAAATTCCAACTGGCGGCCTTGGGGGAATGTTTGGTAATGTTTCTCAGCCATAAATGTGTACTGCAGCAATGTACAAACAAAAGAATTAACCATCAAAATGGCCCACAATTGGTTACAACCCACATAGCGGTTTCTAATTACTCCCATGTATCCACAGTTTCTCGTCACCACATGGAACATAATCACAGAGCAGTAAGAAGTTATGTAATCGTCTGCATCACATTCCTTTGCCGAACTGACACACTTCATCTAATGTCTGAGAACCCTCCTCACATCAAAATATTTTGTTATATTATGGATAATTGTAGCTGCAAGTAAGTTTAGTATTAAGTAGTTTAGTGATTTAGTATTTAAGATGTCTGGACTGAAGACTCAGTTACTATATCAAGTATGTGGTGCTGAGGATGGTAAAGCGTTATACCACGTTAGTTGAAGGAACTCCACAAATAACTTGCAACTGTTTGTTTCAAACAGGATGGCGATAGAGAGGCCAAGTAACAGATTGCAGCAATAAAAAACAGATTCTGCCTCAAAATGTGTTAACCTAATGGAAGTGAATAACATGTAATATGTAATAATATGACACAATTTTAATATTTCACAACAAAGGGTCTACCTGGTCTCTTTTTCATTCCGTTTGTTTTCTCTGATGATGTCATACATTGGATCCTCATGTGCCTGTGGAAAAAAAGGGAATTTAATCTCTTGGAATTCAGAGTTTTGAACGCCATACATCAAAGCCCATAGAAAGCGTTCAAAAACATCTTACAGAGCAGTAGAATATTACAAAACTCACAGAGGAAACTTTAATATTATATGTTATATTATAACTAGATTAAAGCTGATGTAACGTATATCAGCTGAAATAAAACATTCAAAAACATAATTTGAAAATATATAAAACTGCAACACTAGCTTATATCTGTTCAATCACACAACAGTGAGTCAGTAGGCTCCTCAGTTTCAGACCACATGACCACTGAGAGTTTACTGAATGGTTAATATTGCACACAATTTGTGAAATCTGTGCCATTAAATATTTTCAAGATATTCAAGCATTTTGTTTAAGGACAATGTTTTTAGGCTTAGGTGTAAATTAAAATTACTCACTCCTACCTGTCAGATCTCTTCACAACCTTTTAGTCCATATATACTAGCTATGAAAGCATCTGTACACAAGTATATTACTAACGGTTAAAAAATAACCTTTAGCATCTAGCACTTACAATCTCTCTTGTCAAAGGAGAAATACACTACACAAATTCCTCTTTATTCCAATTGTAACCAATAGCCAAAGACCATTTCACAGCACTGACCACTCTGAACTGCTCCAGTTTCTGATTGCCTTTGATGAAAAACGGACATTCTCTGTCTCCTGTCCTGTGGCCATACTTCTTGCATCTCCAACCTACATACAATACAAATGTGATCAAACATTTTGACTTCAGATAACTGTAACATATAAGAGAGAAGACTCCCAAGAAACAAATTAAAGTCTAAATGTTCCTGTTTATCCAAAAATGTTTATATCTGTTAAATAAGTAAAAGGTGACACAGATTAAGGTTAACATGTAACTCAATACACATTCAGAACAACTACTGCAGTCAAACCTATTTTTTAAGTTAATACATGTGTAGAAACACCTTACCCTAGCTGTAAGCTTAAATATCACACTAACTGTATACTTATCCCTCAAAACTGATTGGCTGATTGGGATGTTTTTCCAGGGTCAACAATGATATTAACCCAGGAACATCTTTCTTTTGGCAAAATCAAGAAGGTCACGTGACAGCTCTCTTACATTGCATGACCTTCACCTCTTTCCCAAGAGGCATCCACAGTCCTTTAGTGGGGGCATGAGCCAAGAAATTCCTGGCATCTTCGTTGCCAGGGGCCTCAGGAATACAGTCCTCTGGCTTCTCATCGTGTTCCTGCAAAAACAGCCCTGCGTCCTCATTCCAAACTTCTTATGTAATGTATTTTACATAATCTCTAATTAAACGCTACATAAGTGGAGGTGAACACAAAAAATGACACAGTTCATATGGGACATTTAATGGCAGTACGTTAAACCATGGCCAACCTTTATGAGCCCGGGGGGAGGATTTTCATAACTGTAAAGGAAAATGAATACAAAATCTACAGTCAGAAAAGCGAACCATCTTAAAGCATAACAGACACATAATTGATATCCTGCATATATTTGTGTTACTCACAAGGTCTCCACATGCTTGATTTTTTGCACCTCTTGAATGAGTTTTTTGGTTTGAATCTTGTATTTGCCCTCCTCCTGTTCGGATTCTCTGTGTTTTTTTCGTTCATGTCTTTCCTCGCGGTGTTCACGTCTTCGTTTGCGATCTGACATTGTGTATTTATTATAGATACTTTCTGTAAAATTGTACAACAACTTACAACACCACTGGAGAACGGCCGTTTGATTACTTCCGGGTGATAGAGGGAGGCGCTTTATGATGTCAAAATAAAAGTCCTATTACGGACGTGGTAATTGATTGAGATTTTCTAGACGGATTGTACACAACTATCGTTTCTGACTGTATACTAAGATAAAAATTCAGTTAAAAATTGGTTTTATGCACTAATAAAAGTAGCCCGCTATGCCACAGAAAGCATGTCATTCTATTAACATTGACTAATTATTTAAGGGGTATTGATGGTTTTCAAAGGCCTGGAACTATTGGGTGATGATTATAATATTTCCCTCTTCATGCACGTCACGTTTATCCGCTTACAAGGCATATTTCAGACTCTAATATTAATGGCCATTTCATAAGCTTCTGTGTAGCAATATGATGTTGTTTTGTTTCTAAAACAGAAAATATTTAGGAACAAATAAGGAATGTTTATTTGTATATAAACTAAAGAGACAGTTTACATCAATAGTTTACATTTTATTGTAAACATTCTAAGACAAAAACATAAAAAAAAGAGAAAAAAAAGAGTAACCAATAAGCAAAATATCTTTGGTCTTTGCTCTATAGTATAAAGGCAAACAGGCCATCAAAATGTAAACAAGAAAAACCAGCCCTATTCCTGGTTTTAGTGTGTATGTAAAGACAATCTCTCTTTCAATACAAAATGATAACAGTTACCCAAAACTATGTCTGTGAATACAAATGTGTGAAAAATTAATGTGTACAAAATTAACCAAACAACAGATAAATAATGTTAGACAATGTGAAATAAAGGAAAATTAGAAAATGTGAAATAAATGTCAAACATTAAAAAAAAAGTCACAGCATAGGTATGTAGCACAAGTGATAACCTTAAATATGCAGCACACTCCTTTAAAAGGGCAAATATTATGTCACTTGTGTACAGAGGTTCAGATATAGAGACAGAAGGAAGACAGACATTCTGTTTAATATAATCCTACTGTGAAGGCATTTCTTCCCGAGTTTGATAAACCAGGCTATAAAGACTCCTCCACTAGGTGGCATAGTAGCTTATAAAGAAAAACCACCAAGCTATTTTGGATTTCAGTAAGAGTGAAAGTGGGCTGAGATGGATTTAAGATCTTCAGAGAGAGGACAGAAAGTCTTTTAGACCACTTTTCTTGCTCTGCTGTTTGTCTTCCATCATAAGGAGTTTCTTAAGTCGGGCGAAAGGTGATGACTTCGCACTGCCAGTCTTTGATGATGATGAGCTTGTGTTTGAGGACACTGACCTACAGTGAGAAAAAAATCACTATGTAAAAAATAGTTTTAAGCATTAATGTGATGTCATTTGATGGGCAGGAATAGTTTACCGTGGTGTTCCACTCTGTGTTCTGTCTGATGATGCAGACTTTGGTGTAGCTCTGTTGGCTGACTGTGGAGTCCTGTTTTTGCTCGCACGTACTGTGGTGCCATGGCTCTTCGAAAGAGTCGCCAGAAATTCCCTGTTCATTCCTGGTTGTCTGGACATCTTATTACAGGTGTGGCAAGTGGCCATCTGAAAGACAACCTCTTTCTTGTTAAATGAGAAAATAAGTTTTGTTCAAGACATTGTGTATACATGCTTTCATTGCCTTCAATTTCTTGACTGTCTGGGGAATAAATTTAAACTGATGCAGAAATATTTTAAGAGAAAATCTGAGTAATAATAAAAAAGTCTGTTTTATCAAAATACCCATCGATCACAGCAAAACTGTGGCAGCTAGCTGTGAGAATCTGACTTCACAGGCGCTTGTGGATCTTTTAGTCTTTAGAGACAAAGGTTAAATGTCCTATATTTACACCCGGGCTCATCTAGGACCTCAGACACCCCCCACAAAATTAAAAGCAACACATATACAGTAACAAAAACAAGCTAATAAACAAACTACAGTGTGAAACATCCTTGCTTTCATCTGATGCTAACCGTGTTTAATACAATGGTCAGGAGTTGAGGGTAGCTGTCAGCACCTCTGACAGGTTTCTGCACTAAATACAGCACAGTACAGGCTACTGACAAGCTGTGCTTCAAACTGCTAGAAACTGCCAGTGACAAGTGCTAAATTAAGCTGACCAACCACTGGACATGCAAACTTAACTCGCAATACAATTAAAAATACCTATTACACACATTACAGCACATTAATGCATAGCCACAACTACAACTGCACAACATAGTCTCTTAATTTTTAAATTTAGCAATTTTCATTACCTTTAATTTTAAAAACTTTGCCTTAATGCTATTATTATTATTATTATTAATAGTATATTATTGATATACTAATAAATTAACGATTTATTATTAACTAATCAGAAGGATCTGCAGAAACAGAAAAACTATTTAATTCTAGCTTATGAACAAACAAGAAACTCACCGACACAAAGGTAGCCATTGTTTGCTGATGGTAACAGGTGGCTAAATTGAAATGTAGATTTTAGATGATCCAGGCATAAAGGTAGGAGTAAATATGTTTACTACAGGATCCTTCATGTCTAAAGATATAAAGAACAGTCACAGCCAATGAGCTACTGTGGGGTGGAGTCTGACTGACTCACACTTGACTCTCATTGGTTACTGAAGGTACACTGTAATTTCCCAGCAATCCTTTATAAAATTCCACAGAAACTTTAAAAAAAAACAAAATATTGATATTGACACAATACATGCCTTATAATAGACATTTACTCTTAAGTCTTAGGACATTATATGTGTACTTCAGATGACTCTCATTCTGACTTTCAGGAAAACATAGATCTTTCCGAGGTTAAACCCATCAGTTCCTTTAAGGAAATATTTACCTAACACCATGACTACACTTAACAAACAGCTTTAGGAAAACATGATACCAAGACTACAGCAAAAAAGGGAAACACCACATACTAAATTACTTTTATAACGTTACTTGCTTGTCAGTTTAAAGACCGACTCGATCATACTCCTTAATCTGTATCACACAGCTCACAGATAAAATAACATATTCTCCATGATAAACATCTGACTTTTAAACACTCATAACCACAAAGCTTAAAACAAGGATATCTCACACTGACTGGAAATAAATCTTTGGGAAAAATAATATGAAAGATAAAGGTTGGACTGAGGGGCAGAGAGAAATGAGGAGACTTATATTCTGTAGTAATCATCAACATGCCACAAATATTGCCTAAGTTGTATTTAATCCAGAACATTCCTTTATCCAGCTGAAGCACATGTTAAATTGGTTACAGGTCAGGAGCACAAGCTGTCAGCGGTGACTAACAAACACACACTAAAGTCAGTGTGTGTTGAGTGATGATGGAGGCGGAGTTTTGAAGATCCTTCCTGTTCCCCTCTCCAGACATTCCTTCTAAACACAATTACCATCTTCAGAGTATCAATAACAAATACTTCTAAATGTCACATGAGATTTTCTTCTGAAGATGTTTGCCTGGAGCAATTCAACACCCGCACGAGATCTGACCTCTGTCATCTTACAGCTAGAAGAATTTAAAAGCTCTTTCAAATATGGTGAACTCACAAGGGAGCTGGTGAAAAAAACTCTGTTGTGAGATTGTGGCAGTCAGTAAGCAGCAGCTGTTGAGGCTGAGACAGTAAACAAATAGGAAAATAGAGCAGTAATGGTGGCATGAAGATGAATGTGATGCAGGGGGAGCCGTCATGAGTGGAATGTCAATACCGCTGAAGATTCGTACTGCATCCAACACATCTCTGTCAAAACCTGAGAGCACTGAGGAAAAATATAGGAATTATGATGATGTGAGTTGTACTTTTTAGTATTAAGTATCTCTGTTTTGTTTCAATGCCACACGATGATCCATGTTTTCCCAGCACTATTTAAAATATATCTTATTTTATAAATCAGATTTTACATGAATTCTAATCACCTCATCTTTAATACAGTTTTTTTTACCACATTGATTATTAATAAATTATTAAAAATATTTTAGATTTAAAACACTTACTTAATTGGCTTAAATACTGGTGACATTTATAAAGAGGTTCATTATCTATTTCTGCACAAGTACGGCTTTATAAATGCCATAAACCTGAGCGGTTTAAACAGGCTTTAACTGAGCCATCTCTCACTTCCTAAACATTTACTAACACTTACCTTCACTCACTAACACACATCAATCCAGCAGATGGGCTCTTTGTAGTCTATTAATAGTCTGGGCTCCTGAAATACCCTCACCCAGCAGCCACAAACCAGACTGTCTGCTCTGACCTTGCTGCTGAGATTCTAGCTTGCACAGCTGCCCTTGATATACAAGCCCTGGTGAGTAAAGTGTGTGTCTGTGTGTTGAGCTATTGATATGTGAAGACCCGTCTGCTTTTCAGGGCAATCGATCTGCACTTCACCCATTCCCACTGACCAAACATGGAAAAACTGTAATTCTGATCGTTTTCCTAGGGGAAAGAGTATGTCACACACACCACGCATCAAACACAGACTGGAAAAAGTCAAGGTTGGTTGGCAGCTTTCTGAACAGTTAAAGATTCCCATACAACAACTAAGCTTTCTGTATGGAAACTTTCCATCCAAAGGACAAAGGAATATGAACAACAACAAAGGAATACAATGACTGTGCAGCCATAGTCTTTGGTTCTCATTTGTATGCAAAATTGTACTTGTTCCTAATACTTAGCTTGTTGTAAAATACTAAAAAGTTGCTTGGATATTATACTTTTCCAGGGATTTTTTCAAAAAGTGCATACCTGCCAGTAAATATACCGCATAATTCTTTGCACAAGGGAAGAAGATATTTTGACAGTTCTCGTTTATCTTATTCAGGTGAATAAAAATAGTGAGGATTGCATAATGCTACATCAAAGCAGCAATAGGCTTTTTATCAGCTTTTCTCTCTAAAATTAGTAAGGAAAATGCATGTAAGTCCAAAAATTCTGTCTGGGCCTGACAATTACATGTTGCAGTATATAATTTTAGTGTTTAGTAAGATCTGTTGAGCAAAGGCACTATGCCACTGGAAGCCACAACTCTAAACCATCTTTAAAGCTCTGAAAACAAAGGGAGCCATGTGTGTATGTACAAGCTATAAAGAATTTTATAGCAGAATCGCCTTGCTGTACGTGCTAAAAATGACTTTATAAAATACATTGGTGAAGTCAGGTTGTATTTAAAACCAAGCACCACGTATTACATGTGTTTATTTGTGAATATTTTTATCAGGAAAGATGAAACAGACAATAACTCGGCTCTGGAGAGCCAGAAGTGCTTTAGATAACTAGCTAAAGACCTGGTGGAGCTGTCACAAGCCACCAGCATGTCAAGTATTTCCACATTAAGAGTCTGGATGGCTCTAAAAAGGTTCAAGGCCAATAGCCTGTGAGCAAAATTATTATATTTCTAGACAGGTATTATTATAGTCCTTATTAAACCATTACTTAAGTACCATATTATTATTCTAACTTCCTGTTTACAATGTTTACGTATTGTAAAGAACACTGGATTGATGCTGATAAAACAAATTCACATAACTATCATGTCATTATTTGCTTTATCCAGTATAATAATGCAATAACATTTTACTAAACACTTCAAATTGCCCAATACAGTCATATTTCAGAAGTCAACAGTGGGAGCTGACAGGAATTTTCCACTCTGAATCTTAAAGGGGTTTTCTAGGCTATCAGATGGAAGTCATTTGAGGCCAAACAAATCGCTATAAACGAAGCTTCTCTGTGTGTGATAAATGTCCTCCTGTCTGATGAATGGTAATTAAAGTGTGCCATAATCTGTAACCATAACTTTAAAAAGGAATCAGTCTGGTGGTTTAACATTTTAAAGTAATAAAGCGTGGTGTTCCACCGCCTGCCCTGAAGTCCTCCAGAGTATCAGGACCATAAGTACACTCATGCACTACATACCAATGTAAGTGGAAAGTCAATGGAACTGCCTGCAGGGCCTCATAAATGATTCTGTTCCTGTCTACCAGAGGCAGAGGAGAAGCCACACACTTAAAAAACATCAGGATACACAACCACACCAGTGCAATGTGTAGATATGTGTAATTATAATGTGTAATACAGTGTTGCTTGAAAGTTTGTGAACCCTCCAGACATGGTTAGGTTTTGTGAAAAAAAAAAAAAAATAGAATAACCTAATCAAATGTACATCCAAAACCCAATTTGTGAAGCAGACTTGCTAATGATAGACAAACAAAAAAAAGAGGATTATATTGTCAT
>JBAJNP010002993.1:0-32500 GCA_036877545.1 Yasuhikotakia modesta | reverse complement strand
CTTTAAGCACAGAAACATCCTCACACAGACCTTAAAACTCCTGTTAGAACACGTAAAAAATGTTTGTTATGTGAAAGACTGTAAAATATTCCTTCTGTTTTGTTTGTAATAATTGCTCTACAGGGATCTCAGAAAACAAGGATTTAAATGGTGTTTAAATAATGAGCTGAACGTTACGCCATACGTTTGATTTTAAACGGGTGTGAGGTAAGAGCCACAGGAACAGATGGAAGTATATAATTAGTCAAACAGTTGTTTCATTTATAGCACCTGACCTGTCCCAGGTGTTTACTTTCATTACTGTGCAACAATTAGGCTGAGAATCCTGTCTCACGCAGTGTATTGACATTCTCTGTATAATCTGTTATTCTCTAAGAGCCTGTGCAGAACTCACACAGACCCCCAGAGACCCTCATGATCAGTATTTGATCAGTATAAGTTGCCTGAGAGAGCAGGAACAGTAACATAAAATGACACGATCAGATATTTACAGCAGACTCACAGATTATTGGCTGTAAACGGTACCTCTGTTTTGTGATTTCAAACACATCTGGATGCAGGGACACGGCACAGGTCACGTGACCAGACTTCATTACTGCTGTTTCAGGATAGGATGAAATATGACCCTATACAAGCTTCTTTATATGAAAATATTCCTTTTTTATGGAGAAAACTGGGCCATAAAGTCTAGCTTATGACAGTTGTGTGTCTGTTCTGGGAAATGTTGTTGCCAAGGTTAAAGGAACGATCCGTGTTGTGATCAGGGTCTATAAAAACAACATCAGTCTAAATCACTGTCTGCACACAGGAAAGAAAAATAAAACATCAGATCTCTGCAAATTCCAGTTGTTTGTCCTGGACAATGAAATAACCTCAGATGGACAGTAAACAAAAGCTTTTGTTTGTCTTCTGCCTCTAAGATTTTCTCTTGACTAAAAGACTTTTGTGTTTTTAAGCATTTCCTGCAGTTTGCAGTATATCAACATTATATTTACATTTAAGCATTGGGCAGACACATTTATCTGAATGACTTACAGGGCAGTTAAACTACAGATTTGATCAGTTTGTGTGTTCCTTAGGAATAAAACCCTAAACTTTTTGAGCTACAGATCCTGAGTTCTTTGTCCTAAATTGTGGGTTTAAAAGTGTTCTCTCATATATTGGGAGCGATAAAATGAGAGAGCAATCGTTCTCTGGGCAACATTTTACAATCTCCACAAAGCTATTTTTCTTTTGTTCCAGCTTGTAAGACATGCTTTTAGAAACCCGTGAGGAAGATTAAACATTTCAAACAGTTTTATCCAAACCACAAAGATGTGCTACACTTCTCATGTGGATATGAGAGATCTCCATTGACATGCAAAGCTGAGCGAGACAAAATGAGACAGACGGCAGAATTTCTCAGCTGGATTCAGTGGGGAGACGCTGAGCACTCAGATCTCCTCAGACTCACAGGAGAAACCCCGCTGAGGTCATTCATCTCTCCATCCAGCAGAGGTTAAGAGCATGCAAGCTTTCTCAGCCAGAGTTAATAATATGCTGGTGGCTGGAGTGTGATGGTTGAAGCGGTTTCAGAGATGCTAGCAATAGCAAGATAGCTTTAAAAGCACAGAATCTGTGCTTCCTCTGCTCACCGTAGGCACACCTCCTTTAACACACATAGTGTGACTTCCTGTCGTATTCAGACTCAAGGATTGGTGAACATTTAATGGTCCTTCACCTTCCACAGAATATGTTTATAAAAACACATTTTTACCCCTTAACTTGATGTGTTGGTTGTGGATGTGAACACAATTTGTGTCTGGAAACATCACACCCTGCCTTTAATTGTTTCAGCCCATGAGAAGGTACAGAGATCTGTGAGTGGGGTGGGAGGAGGACGGGGCGTAAAAATCACAAACTTCTTGTTCAGTGAAGGAGTGAACAGCTGACAGAGAGAAGCGTTCGGCGGGAGGAGGCTGGCAGAGATGTGTGTGAGATGTGAGTAATTTCCCAGTTGTTGTAGTTCAGTGAGCTTTAACAGGACAGCAGTGATATCTGCTTAGCCAGGCTGGCATTCAACACAGACGTAGATGTCTTGTTTTGGCATCACACACACCTGCAAACACGATCGCATTCTGGGCCTGAATTACTCTGCGTGAGAGGAGCCTAAAATTAGCTGTTATTTACAACCGCTGGTTCAGATATCCAGGGCTACTCAGGTCTCAGCTCTGAGGATGTTTTACGTGTCCCTGCAGGGCTAGAGTTCATCCGTTCCAGCGGAAAGAGTGTGTGTGTGTGTGTGTGTGTGTCATCAGATGAGGACTCAAAGTTATTACTGCCTCAAATTAGGCTATCAAGCATCACCATTCAATTCATTTCAGATTGTACACAAGCCGTCTGATAGAAAGACGCTGTGCTTTACTAAAAAAAGTATCAAGCTAAATTTAACCCATAACCCAAAGTTGGTCAGTTATCAAACATTTAAATAGCCACAAAGTTTACAAAGTATAAGAGTTTGTATTTTTGCATTGACAAATCAGCTTCTAAGACCAGAATCATCAATTTAAGCTATTCTGTTTGTCACAGCACCCCTAAAATAATGTTGTGTTATTGTTTGGGTGTGAGAGACTGTCTTCTAGACATATGACTGCAATTAATGCATCCGTCTGGTAAAATAATGTTTCGGTTCCTTGCAGTTTGTTGTTTATTGTGTGTTTTTAAGGGCATTTAAAAAGCTGGGTGTGCTGTCAGTGCTTTGCTTTAATCGTTTAGATAGCACACATGCAGACATGACCCCTGCTTCAAGCACACTAAGTATACTGCAGTAAGCATGCTCTTAGATAGCAGGCATGACGAAGACATCAAGTGTTATACAGACAGCACAACAAACACTACATGACATGAATTATGAACACTTTAAGATGAGATAAACACAGTGTGAGGAAGAGTAATACCTCAGAGAGCAGTTAAGCATCAGATAACATCAGATAACATCCCGTTTCATCTCACTGCCAGTTCATCAGCACAGAAACATCATTTCTGTCTGAAATAAGAAAGTGTTATGAATCTAAATATGCTAATGAGATGATAAATATGACTTAATTGAATCAGATTTTTACCTGCATTTGTGCATCCCAAATATTACCCACAATCCTCTGTGATCTGCAGAGACTTGTCAGCTGAAAAAACTGCCATAATAAACTGCCATAATATTAGTAGAATAATTATTCATAATATGTTTTGAAATATTAAGCATAATATATTTTATGAAAAACAATATGAATATATATACATATGCTCCATAATATATAAACGTTTAACTTGCTGAAATAAATAATGATTACCACAAACGTTTTTTAAAACCATTTCTTACTAACCTTCATACAGTCAAACATTTTTCACTACAGAAAGTGTTCAGACACAGTTTCTATTCCACAGAAGTTAAAGGTTCTTTATGGAACTATGCAGCCAAAACTGGTTCCTCTGTGGCATTGTGAAGCATAGCTAACCCCCATCAGCGGTGCATTTCTGCTGTTAGTGCTGAGGTATCTGAGAGGAATAAAGAAATGTTCTCTTCTCACAGATAAATGCTAAAATGATGAATCACGTATCAGCTTGGCTTGCCTACAGTCAACAGACTAATTTTGCTTTCACAGTTCATCATCAGATTCTCACATGAATGTCATTAAAGCGATGACTTCTTCATGTCACCGGGTAAATAAAGCACTATTACATCATCTGTCAACATATTAGCATAATCCCAACCAAATGATTTAAACTTATCCTCCAGACAGACGCATTAACATGCATTTATATAACTTAGTAGAATAAGAAATATATAATGAAATAAAGCAGGGAAACTGTTTCACTTTTAATATGTGATAGTAAATGAGAAAGACAAATGTTATAATTATTCATAGCGTAAGGCTCTGATTCTAAATCTCATTAGAGAGGTTTGTGTGAGTGTGTTTGTGTGTGTGAGTGTGTGTTTGAGTGTGTGTTTGAGTGTGTGAGTGTGTGTTTGTGTGTGTTTGAGTGTGTGTGTGTGTGTGTTTGTGTGTGTGAGTGTGTGTTTGAGTGTGTGTGTGTGTTATTTGCAGGTTTAGTTGGATCATCATGCATGACTTCAGCTTGAACTTCTTCCAGATAAAAGCTCTGGTCAGGTGTGTTTGACCTGCAGCTTCTCCCTGAAGACTGTGGATCTAATCTTGTCTTAAGTGAGCTCAGTGCGCAACCCTGAACGTGGTACCAAAAAGCTCAGTCATGACCCACAGAACCATCTTCAGTGCCGGTCTCCGGTGGCGAGACCCATTACTGAGGGTCATGCTGAACACCAGGGGCTGGAGATGAGAGCAGAAGAGACACTGTGGCTTTAAATTCTCCTTTCTGACTGTTAATATTTAATCACGGTAGGGAATCGCTGTGTTTTATCTCTGATTCTTGTTGCGTTTTCCCTGTGTGATAGTAGATGATGCTATTAAGACGTACTGGTATTTCCAAAATATGTTAAAGATCTTACTGAGGGGAATTCATTTGTGTAAATATAACAGAGGCACTTCATAACATCAGATTAAATGAGGTTAATCCAGTTCCACAGTTTGTCGCTGTCATTTCTAGCTGTTATTCCGCTCCTGTTAACCTCATATCATTTTTGATGTCTCTCCATTTTCATACAGTAATATTTTCATACATTTATATGTGAGAAAGGACGTGCAGATAAGAGCGTATGAACAGACCACACTCCAGCTCTGAATTAGAAAGGTCAGCTATGATTTAAAGATCACACTGGGTGAAAATGTTTCTGTGCTTCATTTATGTTGCCTCACTGCAGTACAGAACCCATATAAATCCAGCCAAGCTTCTCTTATATATAAAACCTTCTCCAGATTCTCATTCAGCAGCTTATTAAGACTTTAGGAGAAGATCTGATTCATGATGGATGCAGTCCTGCGTAAAGTTGCTGTTACCTAAACAAAGTTAACCAACAGCCACCAAAAAAAACCATTTCATTAGATCAGTGAGGGAGTTTAACTCAACCCTAATCAAACACACATCAACCAGCTAGTCAGGATTATTAACCAACGACAGGTAGGTGAGTTTTACCAGGTCAGAGCTAAACTGCACAACAAAACACTACAGTTCTCCAGCAGCAAGCGGCTCTATATGTGATGCAGGTCATTTTAAAGGAAGACGTGTTAATGGCCTTTCACACAATATAATGAAGCTGATAAACTAGTCATGTGTCACAGATGCCACAACTGTTATTAGAGTCGCTTTGTGAACTTCAGGAAGATGTGATTGTTCTCATTTCAGACACGTCCCCTCAGGAGAATCCTGGAAAGATTTGTTATTCTCTCATCTGACCATGAGAGTGAAGTTCTGGTTCTGTGAACTCCAGGTCCAGATGGCAAGAAAAGTAACATAATTATTCAGCCCATTAGCCAGTCTAATGAAACAGTCACCTCACAGAGATCTATTAGTACCACACACACACACACACACACACACACACACACACACACACACACACACACAAACTGTTTATTCTCCTAACACAAATCTTTCTGCGTTTGTACATTTTCATATAAACATTATTTAGTATGTTTAATAATTAATTACCGGGACGCCCATATTCCCATAATAAATTACACTTAAGTGGTGAGTGTAACTGTTATCATCACTGTGGGAGCATTTGGTCCCCACAGTGGGAGAAAATACACACACACTGCATCGTGTTTATACACCACACATTTAATCACGTGCTGTATATTAATATATTGGTTTTATCTCAGCAGGTTTGAAGTTAACATGGAAACAGATGCATTTCCTATTTGACGATTCAGTGGCTGTAACTGCAGTTTGAATTGTGTTGACAGAAATGGTTTGCGATCAGTGAGCTGTGTGATGTCGTACGAGCATGAGAGATCTCACTCGCACAGAATCAAACTCCCTCTGGAGTCAACGTCCCCTTCTAAAGAAAAAGTATCTGACAACTTCCTGGACAACTCAGAAACGTTGGGCTCTGTGTTGCTCATGAAGTGTGCAGAGATGAATGATGTCACGACATCAGCAGCTGAGATGATTTACAACACAAATTACTCCCCAGATCAGCGAATCAATCTGTCAGTAAGTTATAAAGTTATGAAGAACTTTAGATGAAGTGAGTTTCAGGTGGAGATTGTTTGTTTTATTTATTTATTTGAGTTGTTAGAAAACAAACAGCAGCTGAAGTAAACGTCAACCTCACAAACAGTGAAGAGACACTTTTAAATGATCCCTGAAGAAAGAAAGAAACACAAAAAAACAGATTTTCTGTCTCAGAGTCTTTAGCTGGTTGGAATAATGATGGGCAACATTGTCTCCAAACCAATTAGGAGTAAATAAACAGCTTGGAAAATGTTAACAAAATAAAGACAAATATTTGTTAAAGCATTTGTGTTGTTTAACTGCCTCACACTGACTGGATGTTAATTGTTAATAAAAGCAACCTCACAACATGGACGTTTGCAAGAGTTCATTGTGTGACACAAACAAACTAAACAAAATGTCTTCAAACAAACCCTGTGAATCCGTGTTAATGACTCCTGCTTTAATCGACCAGCGGATGTTTCATTTCAGCTACCTAACAGATATTTAATGAAAGTCTGTTTAATGAATGTCTAAAGCTGCCAAATTTTTCCACATAGCTTGATAAACATTCACAACATCTTTAAGCTTTTTTATACTCCTCTAATCTACTTATCCACTTAATTTATTTTATCAATTCATAAATTCTACATACTAAATTTCTCCACCATGCAATAAATTCACACAAACATCAGCAGGTAAACCTCAATAATGGTGACAATCAGGAGACATTGTGAAGACAAGATGAACCCAAAACATCACCACAGAAAATACAACCAGCCGTGACAACTACAGTACCGCTGCTGCAAACAGCAAAACAATATTCATTATTATAAAAAAACATTTTTGGTTTAATCTTTAAGGGTCCATGTAATGAAGTCATTGAGTTTAAAGTGATCGGATCAGGTCGTATCCCCTCATGCTCCTCTCAGTGACGTCAGGAACCAGAGATGTGACCTTGAGCAGTTTGTGTTTCAAACGTTACGTGAGATCACTGCTGCATACAGATGAGCTGGCATCTCACAGGGTTCTTTGGGTTCCTGAGGAAGTGTTGGGTTAGACACCAGACAACAGTGAACTGACGTGAGCGAACATTCATCTGTTTCTCTCTGAGGGTCACAGTTAGGCTGGTTAACACGGCCTAGTTATCTCCTGCTGATAGTTAGCACAACGTTCTAGCCAAACATTTGAGCTATAAAACATCTAAAAGATGAATTATAATCCTCTACATAATCTACTAACAATTTAATCCCTGGTCATGGATCTTATTGGCTGTGATATTCTTTAGCTCTCGAGATCTTATATAACCCTGTGTTAATCATGACACTTCAAACATCACACAGATACTGACTTCATTGTGATTTTAAGCCTGAAATACAGATTAACTTGCTGGGAGCAAAACATCCAGACAACTGGAGGACGCTGGAAACAATGGAGCTGAAGATGTGTGGATGGTTGAGAGAGAAATAGAAGCTGTGGGGTTGTGCTCAGAGAGAGAGACACATGCAGGAGAGCTCTGGTTAGGATGTGGCGCTCCAGGCTGTTCACTGTGTGGTTGGCAACTCTCCAGGCAACGCAGCCAAGCTGAAAGATAATGCGCTTAGCGCTCCCGTTACACCTTCCATGTAATCGCAAAATTAATTTTTCTCTCAAAACACCTTCTTTAGGAGGAACGAGAAATCATCCAAAAACATTTTAAAGGTGCCCCTGTCTAAACAATTTTCATAATAAATCATGAATCAGATCATTTGCATTTTTTATAGCAATATAAGATGAAAATATATCACCAATATGTGATGTTTCATTTTGTGTAAATATTTCTGGCATTTAATCCATTCAAAAACTGTCCCTTTAATTCCGTATTAACTGTAAGTCATTGTATTTAAATACAAGTTCAGTTTTAGCTAATATTTCCCACATCGACGCGACTGTTACTCAGTTATTAGGGCTATTAAATACCAGCTGATTTTTCTTTTTGTGCTATTAATCTCAAGCCATCAGGATGAAAAATTGCTCTTAATAAAGACTGTAGTTCAATAATTACTCATTCAATTGAATCTCATTTCCTTATCATCCAACACTTCAGATGTGATCAACTTATTGCTCCTTATTTCCTAATTATATTAAAGTGCCCCATTTTCCTACCACTGAGCTCTAATGGAGGCATTACTGCAATAATAATCATTAACAGGCATCAGACACAAAAGTGTTTAGTTACCCTTCTATTTAATCAAGATCAGTATCATACCATTACAAAGATTAGCAAACCTGCTAATGAAACGTCTGTAATGATGTGGCGTCTCATGATTGGTTACTTGTCAGTAGGTCTTTACTACTGTTTGGTAAAGTTAATAAAAGTTGCCAAAAAATCACTGTGATGAACGTTTTTAAGCTCACTGTGACCTAATTAACTTTTGTTCCCTCTCTTTGTATTCTGGCTTATTTGCATAAGGTTGTGTGTCAATGAGTCTCATTAATTCATTCATTAATGTCAGGAAAATCTCATTTAGAGAGCTGAATTATTTAAGGTCTCAGAGACATCCACTCTCTACTCCAGTGGATGAACAAAACATCTCATCTATCTGAGGCCTGTTCCACAGATTTCAGCTGCTCTGATATGTATCATCATAAATGTTTGGTCTTATCAGTCACTTTTGGACGGTGGATGATCGTATGCAAATGTTAAGCTTCACATAATTGCCAGCGATGATTTCTGTGGACGAACACAAACCCTGATGAGGAACATCATCTGAAAGGTCAGGAATTATTAACACTGAAAACATCATGTGACATTTCTGCTGTGGGAAAACTGATTATTGAGGAACAATCTTCTAAATTATTTTTAATATGAGTCACTTTAGAAAATGCTTATAGGTATGATTTCAAACTTCACAAACCATTGGTCAGAAAGAGATACAAAAGGAAAACAAAGAAAATCTGTAAAACAACTTTTTTATTTCTTGCTCAGATTTTTGTTAGTTTTTCAAACAAGACTCATTTTCTAACCGCACTTAATAAAGACTGTTTGCTAACTGTCAGTCTCTGCGACTCATTAGCATCTTCATTAGCGCCGTGATGTAAACTGGAGGCGTCTCAAAAGCCTCAGACAGCGACATACAACCTAATTGGGCCTTTCGCATTATTCCAGCCAATCAGCAGCACTCGGCAAGATGAATTATTAGTGCAAACACTCAGCGGCGGTCGCACTGCATCCTGCACTAACCTTCATTAGGCCAAAGACTAATCTGGAACAGACATTCAAGCAGCTTTTATGTAATATCTTGCCTGGCCTAAGTAGACAATGAGCTGGACGGCTTTATTTAGCATGCATGCTTGTGGCGGCCGCTCTGTAGTGAGCCTGGTGCTGTAGTGAACACTTCCTGCGCCCCCTCAGATAAACGAGGAGCCGTCACAACTGGATCAGGGAAACTGCACATGACGGCACGTCTGCAGGGCTGCGCAGGAGTCGTGCTCCTCAGTCATATTAATTATGGCACAGAGACAGAGCCAGCAGCCTAAAGACAAGATAAACTTCACATCACAAACAGGGCAAATGATAGATCACTACAGAAACTTGTGAATCACCTCCAGCCACGACTGTGACTCGAACCGCATTTATTTAAACACATTAAAACACTGAAGTTACACCCGCATGCTGAAATGAATGAAAATGTGTACAAGTGCAACAGGAAAAACTAACATATTCATAAAATATTCCTGAGAACTGAACGTGGTATTTAATACACGCTGAGCACAGATGTCCCTCATGGACACACTTTGTTGAGAATTGCACCCCTGACCCACCATCTATGAATCATCTTATAATTTGAGTGTCTGAGTTTGTGATAAATTGTGATGATAACATTGGAAGGCAGCCGGTATATGAAATGAAGCTTTTTCAGAACAACACTTACATTTCGGGATTCCATGACGCAGAACTTTTGTGTGTGTAATTAATCACACGCCAGATACAGCACAGACACCGGCTGAAGTAACCATGGCAACCCAGCGATGAAACTGTGCTGGTGTGGTACAGCCGCTTGACTGCAGAGGCTGGTTCTCAGACTGTCAGAGGTTTGCCCTGTAACAGCAGACACACAAGATTACATTTAAATCCACCTGCTGAACTGATCCGGCTGCGTTTTAAAATTGAAACATTCTGCACTTTTGTAGCATTTGATTTTCTTTCCCCTTAAGTTCCACTTATATTGTTATTGGAGGTTTCTAGCACCAAAAAATACATGACCATTTTTATTCTCTCTTCATCCCACAACATTAAGACAGATGGCACAAATTCAGGCACAAATTCATACAAATACGTCATCAATGTAGTTTGTCAAATAATATTAGAAAAGGCAGATGGTATTAGGGGGATTCATATTCCAGAGAATCTATTGGACAAAAAATAAATAAATGCCAGTGAGTGCAAGATGACTCAACACATCATTTTGATCTGTTTTCCAGAAAGAGTAAAACTCTCTTGTTCACATCTGCCCAGGTTCATTTGGTGAACGTTTATCAGAACATGCACATGTCCTCAAACACAATGGAGTAAAATCTACAAAAAGCAAAAAATGTTTTGGTCCCCTTTTTACTTTTTCTTTGAGCTGCGGGTGTTTTAGAAGCAAACGCTCAGTGACAAAGCAGAACAAACACAAACTGGCTTGTGTTGATCAGAGCTTCGTAAAGCACACTGCTTGTTTCAAGCACTCACAATGATGTGGAGTTTAAACGCATCAGTTCACCGTTACTCAGTGAAACTAACCAGATTATGGTGCAACTGCAGCTACAGTTAGAGAGTAACTGTTACTGTCTTCATCTGATTGTTTCTGTGTGACGTCGCTGCAGGCGTCTGTGCGACCCAACATGCTTCACTTCTGCATCCGGTCTCATTATTTGAGTGCATTAGAATCAAATCTGTTTAAGATCACTTTCACACTGTGTGTTTCAGGCGCTAGTGATTGTTGTTTATATGGTAAATAACCTTTTAATGGTGTGTTTTCAAGTATTATAATGAGATGTCTGACATTTGTGCAGTTATCAGAATGGATGTTGATTTTTATTTTCAAAATACTCATTAAAAATGACTAATTTCATTAATTTTACAGCTCAGTTGGTAGAGCGCCGTGTTAGCAGCACAAACGCTGTGACAGACTCACAGGAAACACACACTGATGAAATGTAAAGCTTGTACTGTAAGTCTTTTTGGATTAAAGGATTTGCCAGATGAATAAATGTAATGTAATTTATATAACTTAGTTGATTATTATATAACTTACTTGGTTATTATAAAATGAGTTGAACAGAAACTCTTCTGTCTTCTAAATGAAATTCTGCATCATATGATCAGATTGTTAGCAGAACATTGTTGAAATGTTACAGAATTAAAAACTTTGAAGACCGTCCCAAACAATATTGTTACGTCCAAAGAACTGGATGTTTTAATCGTACCTAGAACTTTCAAAATAACGTTTTTTTTGTAATTACATGAAAACATAAAGGAAACATTCCTACAACCTAAAATTGCTGGCTAAGCACTGAACCAGTATCTGAGCTCAGGTTATGTCTAGAGAATCTCTGTAATAAACATTTACTCTCTTCATTTCCTGTGTGTCACATTATTGTGTTTTAGCAGCACTGTTTTCTTGAAGACTGTGAGAAGACGAAGACCAGAATCCAGAGTCCAGAATCCAGAGAAATCATTCACAGCTCCATGAGGGCTAAAAATATTGCTATAGTACAACATCACAGCAATAACTAATAATTTTATGTTTATGTATTATTTTCAAATTTATTTATACACAAACTAAACATCTTTGCCAAGCTCAAAATTTGAATCATGTCCCCAAAACTGTTGTAAGAAAAGCTATCAAACTGTCTTCTACCTGCGTCCATGTTTGTAGTTTTGTGTCTAGTCTAGTTGTAGTCCAGTGTTCTGACTCCGCCCCTGATAGTTCTCACCTGACTCTTGTTTCTCATGATGAGTTTGTCTATTTAAGCTCCAGTGTTCGACACATACAGAGTTTTGCTGTTTTGTGTTCTTGGTATTTTAGGTTGCAAGAATGTTTAGGAAAGTTCCCATTATACAGCAGAAACAGTGAAAGTATTATTTTGAAAGGTTTTAGGGAGGTTAAAAAATGTTGTAGGAACATTATTCAAACAATTTCATGTAACTTTTTAGTAACAAATTCCTAAAAGTCCAAAAAAGATGTCTGAAAAATGGACATTTTGGATGGTCTTAAAAAATTCTAAACATGTTTAAAGATTAAGTTCATGTAAAATGATTTGCAGATAAACCATCTGCTCTCAGTCTGCATCTCCTGACAGCAGGAGGTTATTTGAAATTAGACCACTTACATAAAGCTGTTTCTGTCATTCTACCCTTAAGTTTTTTTGTTTCTTGTTTTGCTCCTAACCGTCTCCATCTGTCTCTTGTAACCCCATTAAGTTCTTGTGTGTTTAAACTCACGTTTGCCAGTTCATGTCCTCATGTCAGTTCTTGTCTTTTTAAGCTCTAATGCATGTAGCTTTAGTTTCTTGTTTGATTTGCCTCAGTGGTTTGTTTGTGTTTTATTGTGTTTATATTTTATAAGCCACGTTTAAATCCAGGCTCTTGTTCTCTAAAGTTTCAGTATCCCTGCATCTCGACAACAGTCAAAACTTAAATATTTAAATGTATTCATTTCAAAGTCAATGTTTATCCTTAAGGTTCTCTTACCACATTTCTACTTTAAACTTTATTAACGCTGCAGTTTTTGCCTCTCTATCGCCATCTCTGTTTAAAACAAAACTGCAGCTTTACATATTGTTCTGTATGTGAAGCCAAACTGACCCATCCAGGCCATATAAGTGTGTCCTGCAGTCAGCTCTCATGAGCGTTTGCTAAAACGCCCCATTAGCTGCGAAAGTTTAACCAGAGCGCAGCGTCTAAACTGCCAGGCCACAGATTACACTAAACCTGTCTGTGACAGAGCCCACATCATTCTAATTGTGTTGAGCTCCTCTAATTTATCACCATTATAGCTTATGATGCGTCTCGGTTGGGTGCAGAGGTCTGTAGGGAACAGACTGAATGGGTTGCATCATGATTATAGTGTGTGCAGTCCTCCAAACTCCTCCCACAGTCATATTAGATACAGACACAAACACCATGACTGAGCTGCTTACTGCAGCGGCACCGGCCCGGCCCGGTGTCTCTCCCCTTGGTTCCATCTCTTAAAGTGACAGGAAAATAAAAGAGCCTGAAAGCCCTGCCTTTGTTTAATCTGGTGAAACTGGCATTATACAGACACACAACAGGCCCAGACAATGTGATAACACCAACATAAGATGCTATCACAACCTTAGACAGATAAATGCTACAACTGACAATATTTATATGCCTAAAACGTTGTTCAGATGTTGTTCTCAGAACGTTGGCTACTGAGAATGATGTATCATTTAATGAATTGTTTTGTGTAGCAGACACAGAACAAGCACAGACTGCTGAAAGCAGAAAGCATTAGTTCTGAACCCTCAGCAGTGTCAGTATGTGAGACTTTAATCCTCTGTTGATCTCTCTGATTAAACAAAGGTCACTGTTCTACAAACTAACCTTCAGTGAGAAGCTTGTTTTATTCAGACAATATCTACAGACGCACCACACATGCAGAGATCATGTCTGTGTGTTCAGAGTCTGTCCTACTGTCCTGTGTTTGTGTGTCTGTTTGAGCTGCAGTAAATCTGAAAGCTCTGGAAGATTAAAAATCAAGAGATTATGGGGTCAGTCTGTCAGTCTCTCATCTTCATGTCAAATCTATGTTTTTAAACAATTTAAAACACTGATATAAAGCCAAACAAGCTCAAGCAATTCCTCCTGTATCTCTTAAAGCAAAAGTTCATCATAATATCATTCCAAACTTTACCTCATTGTATTTTTAATGCATTCCATCATTAAATGCAAATGTATTATTATAAAGTTGTGCAGTCGTTTCTAACATCAATGCATATCTGCGTGTGGTTGGTTTTATAAATATATTGCATGTGATGATTAGCAAAAAGGGTCATTGAGAGATAATTTAGCCTGATAGCATCACAGCAAAACCAGTCAAGGGTCAGAAACGGCCTCAAAAAGTTATGAACTAAGTCATGCACTAAATTTAGTGCGAGAAGATGGTCTTTATTTTGGCCTTAAATCTGATTGGCTCATAAGAGGTTCTTTTAGGAACATGTCCTACTTAGCAAAATTATGGTCACCTTAGTAGTGCACTCAGAGGATAAAGGACTGATACACCACAAACAAATACAGCTCTTTTATCAGAGTTTAACACCTGCCCTCAAACGGCGCATGAGCGTAAACCAAACCCCTTAGATATTCTCACAGGTGTCTTCATTCATTTATTCCTCATACACAAACTATGGACCTTTCTGACTCATGATATCCGACTCAATGGACATCAAGATGTTGGTATTAAAAATTGATCAAGTCTTTAGCTGAGAGCAGCAGTGTTTACTGCTAAACTCAAACCCTCATGAGATGGCAGCTTGTTAAACAGATCTTTTACAGAAGGATGCTGCAATAACGTTCATGCAACATCAAAAAAACTGAATGTTGCTGGAACTTTCTGAGAAGGGAAGTGTTTAATAACAGAAGATCTTCCTCACTTCAGTTTGCTGGTTGTGTCTTTCTGAAGCTGTAAGACTGGGTCAGATATTACTTTAATTGAATTACAATATTCTTATCTTTCACACAACCTCTCACAGCATATAATCAAATTATGGAGGTGATGGCAATTAAAATGTGAAACTTACCAAGATTATCTGCCCTTCACGCTCAGTTTGTGCTGGATCTGCTTTTAGTTTGTCAGTCTGGTTACTATGAAGGTGTCCAACAGCAACTCCCTGGATCTTCTAAAAAAACAATTAAAAAGATGTTTGAATACACTTCAGCAGCCTCACGTATAGATTTAAGAGAAAATCAGTGTTTACAAATATTTTTATAGCAGAAAGTATTCTGGGGCAATACAAATATAATTGTTCTCCCAGTTTGTCACCCCCTCTGGGTAAACACATAAGATTTACACCACTGAGTGTTTCATTGCCCTTGTAAACCCACTAAGTTGTTTGGATCCTCATTCTAATCACATGCAATCTGCGTTTTAAAAATTGGAAATGAAATTCAACAATTTCACAGTGAAGAATCCTGGAGTGTTCCTCCGTCTCCCGCAGAGACACAGAAGTCTCTGTGAAAAGCCAGCGAGCACATATGTGAGACGAAGACGAGCAACAGGCGCCCAAATCCTGCAGTCTGACAAATCCACATTATGCCCTCTGTGAAGCCGTTCCATTAATTGTGCTGCAGGAATCAGAGATGTGGGGATTTTTGCAGACACAGAATCTATGGGAGAGCAACCATCAGACAATGTTTGTGGGTTCACATATATTCACCTCTGTTAAAAAGACCCATTTCTGAATGATGTCATATGGGAGATGGAAATAGATTAAGTCTCTGGAGCCGAAAGACAGCCAAAAAAAACAATTCCCCAGACTGCCTTCATTCCCTCATTATCAGAGTCTCTCCAGTGGCCCTCTGCCCTCATTTATTCAGGAAGTGATACAATCCCACAATTACTGAAGCCCTTTAAATAAACTCCAGACCCAAATTACTGTACCAGCTAACAGTATTAGGTTGTGAGAATGTTTCCATTAGGTAACAAAAACATTAAAGTGATATTTTGAAAGTTCTCCACAGTTACTGAACGATGTGTTGAGATGAGATGAAATCCACATTGATATTTTATCAGTATAAAGTATTCACAGACATTACATTCCACTAACAACTGAAGAATAATGTTTTTGATATATGTGACATTAAATGTTAAAATAATTGTTAATGTTACTGCAACAATGTTTTTGATAACATGATTTTAATGTGTAAGGTGTTTCTGTGAATATTACAAAGGTCACAGCCGGCAGGTTTCTAGAATTTGCACACAGACACGTTGCTGTAATGTTTTAGATTATATGACGTTTGTGGAGTGAGTCTGATAAGTAGCAGGTCATGACTCTTTAAACATTAAAGTTTTCCTGCGTGACACAAACCTCAGCAGCGTGACCCAGTTTCTGTTCTGCACCTTTCTCTTATTTTACCCCAAAAATCCTTCAAAGGCCACAGAATTCATTTTTAAATTAATCAAATCTTGCATAATAGTGAATCATGTTTAAAGCACAATCCTGGACTTCCACAAATGAAGGTCTCTGAAGCGACGTGATGTTTAATGAAACGTTGCAGCAAATTATTCAGAATTTCTGCTGCTTCTCTGAGTAACTGAAGGACGCAGTCGGACTGTTTCTGCAAACGCTCTATGTTTTGTCTTGCACTTGTGTCTTTTGATGTAAAAATATCTTCATCTCGTTTCCTCGTAACCACTTAAGTTAAAGCTCTGAAGACACGCAGGGAAAACAAAAAACAGTCTCTTCAACCGTCAGATTCAATTATTTTAAAACGATAAACAGGAGGCAGAATGAAGCGAGCAGGAAGTGTGTGATGGAAATGTGAAGTGAATTAATATGTAGAGAAAGATCTGTCAGGGGCTGGTGAGCTTGTGTCTCCAGCACTAAACACACAAGCAGCATATGGTCTCCTCAGTGCCCCAAACATGTCGTGGCAGATGGCCGCACATCTCATTATGGGACGCCGGCACCCTTGGCACCGTGTTGTAAACGCTATTGTTGCTGCTCGCTCGAGGGCCTGCGGGGTCACCGCTTCTAACCTTGCGAAGCTGCAATAATCTCTTACTCAATAGCTGGTCATCTCACGCTGTTACCTGCAGTTCAAGAGAACCTTCTGTGTGGAGGGACCACAGCTACAGTGGGAACGTTCTCTGAAAAAGTTAACAAAAATCAGTAGAAATTTTTTATTGCTGTATATCATATATAACAAAAACTGAGTTTTAAATTGTTAGTGGAACGTTTTTAAAATAAATTGCAGAAGTTTAAGAAATAAAAAAAATTGTTTTAATAATCCTGCAACAATGTTAATAAAATTAGGGTTAAAAGGTGCATAATTAAAATATCCCTCTGTAAAGAGACTTTACCCACAATGCAACAGTAAAACACAGTAAAACACAAACTCTAGAGTCAAAAGGATAGACTGTTATCATCTCCCGCTCGTTCTCTGACCTCCAATCTCTCATTTTGTATTATTATGGTTCCAGGAAACTCATAAGTCTCTTCTCATGACCTGGAGTAACACTCAGTTTTCTCAAGGCTCAGTTAGTCGAGAACCTGAAAGATGAAGCTAAAATCTCAGCTTTCTAAAGCACTGTCCAATACTCTCTTAACTGAGGAATGTAATATTCACTGCGCCCACAGATAAGCTGTCAAAACCAGTTAAAGCCACGCTAATGTAACATTAAATCCAGTCTCTGCTCTCCGCACAATGCATGTTTTGTAGAAAGCCTTCACCGTATTATTACTGCAATAGTGGAATATTTTCTGAGTACCAGGAGATGTGAGTTTATCAGAGCACTCACTGTCCTCAGACTGCACTTCCAAATGAATATATTTCAACAAACACATGAATGAGGTTCAGTCTCTCACAGAGGGAGTGTTTGTGGGTGACGTGAGCAGGAAACAACGGCACATTTGTCCCTGATTTAGCCAAACTCTCATGCTGTTCTCACTAAATAACCTTGTGCACGCTGGGAGAAGCCCAACAAAAAAGTGGGGCGACATCGGCCACATCATCCTGAACACTGTTTAACAACTCTGCGTGGCACTGATAATGGATCAACCCACACAGCGAGCGAGGAGACGCACTCTGAAAAGATTTCCCAAGATGCACTGCAGCTGAAGGTCGGACAGTGAACGTCTTGCACAGATGTGCTCTAAATGCAACTCACTGTTTTGTAATCATGTAACTGAAACCTTTGGCCAACGTTTTTTACCAGATTAGTTCAGTTGCAAGAGATGATGTGAAAGCAAACATGATAAAGAAACAGATATTTTATAATTTGGTAAAAGTTTGACCTTTACCAGACAGCAGAGGTGACGTCTCTCATGAACAAGGGTAGAAGAAACATGGCCCTCACAGGACCAATCAGTGTTCAATTTTCCTGCAAATCCTCAAGACCTTCAGAAGGTTCGCTGTGAGGGTTCAAAACAGCCCGAAATAACGCAACACGCCATAATCGATTGGTCTCGGTCACCCTCAAATCAATGTAGCATTTAAAAAGTTATTGATATGCCCCTGCTAAGATCATGAGAGACACTTCCATGTGTCCGTTTGACCTTCACAGATCTGACAGATGAGAGATAAAGGGTACTTGAAAAAGATTAGACCCACAAGAATTGTGAAGTTCAGTTCAGACAGGAACTACATATATTCTCTCTCTCTGAAGGATGTTCTACAGCTGAAATGTTCTATGAACTTCATCTTCTGCATGCAGCTGCTCCCACGACACGTTACATTAATTAGGAAAATACTTTGCAAAAGACATTATTCAGCCTCTGAAACTTTAATGACTTCAACCTCAGCGCTCGGTCTAATTTTAATATTATTTTATTTTAATTTGCACTTAATTGAATCGGAAATATAGCCGACAATCCCCACAGGCATCTGTCCACCATGACTGAAACTGGAGATATTTTCATGGGACGCTCCTGGAGTCGTTCTGTAATGAGTTTCAGCTTCATTATTCATCCTGGCTCACAAATCAGATGTTGAGAAATATTTATCTAGCTTGAGTTCATCTTGTGCTAATCGTGTGTGTTTGTGTTTGTGTGTTTATCTACACACACAAATCTGCTTTTACTCTCTCTATCAACATTCATTTATAAGTGCCCCAACTCATAAATCCACTTTATTAACCAAATGAACCGTTTGAGCACAAATATTTTACACTGTCTGTAAAAAAATTATATTAAAACCATTAAAAAATAATAACCAATCATTAATTGATAATTTATCCAACAATTTATCTAACAAAGATCTGGACAAACAAACCAATAAAATGTCAAGTAAAACTAAACCAGTGTTTGAACAGATGAATAATGCTATGATTACAAAATAGTACATCCTCACAACATCCTTGAATATGTTACTGCTGTTATAAAAGTAACAAAAACGAGCCGTTAAACTTTATTATCTGGATATGTAAATAATTACCCATCTGAGGACTGCGTATCCGGTGATGAGGTAGAAGCTGATCTGAGGACAGCAGCACAGCTGTGGGGCCGGATGGTGCCATAAACCCTCAGGTACTTTCAGATTTCAGCTACACAGTCTGTGAAGTTCTGCAGCTGTTATAAATCTCTGTGTGCTGTACAGTTTCCTGACGTCCTGCAAAGTTTAGATGCCGCCGATCGCTGCAGAATCATGAGACACAACAACACACATTTCTGTTTAAAGAAATAGCAAGAGAGAGAATTGTGTTTTTTCAAAAAAACCTTTGAATGTTTTAAATACTTAATGGAATGTTCTTGTGATCTAAATGCTGACAGCTGTAGAGAGTGTGTTGGAGATCTGTTGGAGGAGAAAACATCAGTCAGGACCAAAAGTCTGAGCAAGCAGATGAAAACCACTGCTGTCCTCAACTCACTGCAAGAAAAGCCAGAAACATGCTGGCAGAACGTTCTCCATAATGGACAAATCTACACATTCTCTCAATGCTTTGATGTTCTGACTGGATCTTTTGTGCATCACGTTTCTCCAGTGAAATGTCTTTTGTTGTAAATGCTGCTGGGAAACTGTAATGTCTGTTCTAAACATCACACCTCCTCTACTCAACACACGGGTTCCTGCACTCAACACTTACATTCTGCACCAGAAGAGTTTTTTCATTAACACAGCTGGTGTGTTTCAATCACATTTAACTGATAACAGTGTTGAATTTAAGTTTATTGTTGTGCTGATGGTCAAATGTCACAGAATCAAGCGGCTTAAAGACTAAATTGAAAAGATGGAGGTAAATAAACAGCTGTAGCTCAGATTTGCACAGACACACGTGGAGTTTGCATATAATAATTGTCTTCATCTTTGCCGAGTCATTCTCTGTTTTGAAATCATTTCTTGTTGATTATTGCTGCTGCACTTTGTTGCTTTGCTGTTTCAATCCAGTTACCGCAGTGTTTTGATATTTTGAGCTCCATCATAACTTATTATCATCAAAAAAAAGCTGTTAAACTTACACCGTAAACAAAGGATTTTTTGAAAAGGTTGAATGTTGAATTTAATCCCTCTGAAGGAAAAGCAGACCTGTAATGTCACAATAAAAATCTCTTTCTGCTGGCAAGATGGTAACCCAGCAACAGGGTTTTTTAAAGGTTTTTAGAACATTTGGCTAATGTTCTCCTAATCAAAAAACGTTGCTGCACTAACATTAGCAGAATTATTAAATCACATATATCAAAAACATTATTCTTTTATTACAAAAACCTGTGATTTTTCCTTCAACTATCAAATGCACATTTTAAATAAAAGTTTAAAAGATGAATTAACTTTAACTTCATCTTAAACGTTCCTCACGTGCAGCAAATTCTATAGCTGACCCACAAATAAAAGACAGGCTTTATTTTCTGTCTGCTCTCCTTCAGTCAGAATATAGACTGAAACGATGTCTTCCATCCGCTCAACAGTGAAACATAGTTTCCTCTTTTCTTGTAAATTTCCTCTGCATTTCACAAGAAGGCCACTTTTCTCTGGATATATGAAAGGCCTTCAAAAGATATAATGACTATTAGCATCTCAAAGGTCTCTGAGGTGACAGACTTCAGTAGCTCATCCATTGTCATCCATTTCTTAAAATAAAATCACTTAGCCTTCCTTTTCCTGAAGAGAGGATCTGCACTGCAACAATCATGCATTTCACGCAACGGCTAATGAACAGCCTTTTTATCAGTCGCATGCAAAAGGTGTGATTTGCTCCATTGCATCTTATTAAACTGAACGTGCATGTATGCGTTTGCTTATGCAGGTAACATTTCACTAGAGCTGATAACCAGTTAAACCTCAGCTGTTTGAATGAACCTAACGCTGTTTACCCACCAGCGTAATTAAGGGCTGGTTTAACCTCGCCTGGTTGGCTAATTGGGTAATTATGTAAACCTATAATTCATTAACATCTTAAGAGAGTTCAGTTCTTCAGTGCGAGATGTACTGCTGTGCTGATACGAGCAACAAAGATACTGTCTTACATTACTGTACTGTACTACTGCAATACAAAAATATCTACAGTTGACTTTTTATTACAGCAGTTTCAATAACACGTCAGTTTCCTACACGAGCTCAACGGCTGTATTTTTTTAGGAACAGGAAGTGGGTCACCTCATTTAAATCATCAGCGCTGAGGATGTGAGCGGAACTGAAAGGAATCTCCATTCTTTTGTCCTTCTTTCAAGATTCATTACTATGAAATGATCTCCAGCTCTCCGTTGCTCTCAGAGCTGAAGGACTCTCAGCTTGTCAGAGTAAAATTATCCATGTGGATCAAACGCAGGGAAACGTTTCTTGAAAGTCTCCATGTACTTGATTGGAGTCACTCAGGAACTCTGAAGACAAAAATAAAGATTGTAATGTTACAAAACATGTTAACAAACAAACAAACCCATGCAAACAACACACTCTGACTTCTAATGCTTGAGTCTGAGGGTTTGTTGAGATGAATGACCTAGAAGGATTGGAGGTTGGAATTATTAGGTTGGCAGGAGCTAAAAGATCATGAGTGATATCAGCTCACCTTCATCTTCTGTTCTTCTACAGCTGAGGTGAGATGATGCCGTTTCATCCACTGCCCATGTGCGCTAGAGAAGTTCAGCCATCAAAGGAATTGTGGGTAATCTGAGCTGCTAAACCTCACACCTCGAGTTGCACCAGCCTGCCGTTTTTAAAAATGTCAGGTGAAAAATTTCTTTTTATTCTAAACCTTGTTAAAAGTAAAAGGTCTTGTTAAGTTTTTTAATGCCAAATAGAAAATCTCAGAGAAGATGAGAACTCTGTGGAATCAGACTGAGAAAAACAGCTGCGTGACATCACAGATTTGGAAATTAAATCATTGAAATAGTGTTTTTCATTCACCATCTCAGCAACACAAACACAAGGTGACCTCAGGCTTCAGTCAGCGCGTGGAATCGTGAAGAAGCGCTCCGTCGTTCCACAAAGAGGAGCTGGAGAAGAGAGGGAGGGCCAGAAATGTGTTGTTTGTTTAAATAACAGCTAGAGCCGAGGCCCTGTCATCTCCCATCATTATACTGTCAGGCTCAACCGTCCCCTCACTGTCAGACCTGACATCAGAAAAACAGAACCTTTGTGATTGCAGTTATTAGCCACGTAGCTTTACCTCTGACATGGTGGCAACCTCTAACTACCCTGGCTAACAGGAACATTATTTATAACATTGGCTAGCGTTTCTCTTAAGTTCTCTCAGAAAATGCCTTTGCAGTAGGTGTTAGCAGAACTTTAACATTACATATCAAAAACATTACTTTAAAGTTTAGTGGAATATGTACAGAAGTTTGAATAACATTCCTGTAATGAGACAATAATGTTTATACTATGTTTCTAAAACATTCAAATAACAGTAATATTTCTAACAATTTAACAACTTAAAAATAACAGTTTTGTTTAAATGACATATGACTTCAACTTTCCACTAGTGTTACTGCAAGAATGATCATCATTTTTGATATCATTGAATGAACATTAAGAGAATTTTAGCCAACATTAGCCAGCGTTCAACTCTCCAAAATACAGCACTGAATTCTGAATGATTTTTACAGGCAGCTTCACAGTTAAATGATTTTGCGATGTATACTGATGACGCTATGATATTATCCATGTCATTAAACAAAACACAGTTATGCAAATGTATGAAGTGCCTCACATATACTGTGAGAAACATAGAGACTGTTCAGTTTATTCATATTTTCAGATCAGAAATGAGGCCGTTTATGAGAACGTACTGCCAGAAAATGTGACTCCAGTCGTTGCAAACGTTTGCAAAAATAAAAGGAGAAAAATACTGCAGCAATATATTTCACACCACTGCAAAATTTAAATGTGTCACAGAACAGCGGCAGAGACTCCAGATCGTTCCCAATATGATTTCCTCTCTTCTGAGGGAAGAGAAGGTTTCACGCGCCTCAGAATTTGTTGTATTTGTGCAAATCAAAAGTTTGCTGCTAATCAGCTTAAAGAAACAAACATTTTAACGTCCCTCATATAGTTTATTTAACCTCACAGCCACAGAATATAAAACACTCAAATTCCAAAACAAGTGCTTATTATATCCTGAGCAATTCTGCTAAAAACATTATAAATGTTCCTCAGTTTATGGATGTAATCTTACATGTAAAGACAGCTTTGGCTGCTGTCCTCCGCTGATGTTTCGCTCATGTCTAACTTTAATGCTAAAAACACAGACTGCAAACAACCTGAATAGACACTAAACAACAGGGAATGTGTAAATATTACCAGTGTCTTTGCTACAACACGAAATCTCAAAATCTCCCTCTGCAATGCTGTCTAATGATAAAAGACGTGTGTTGACTGATCTGAAAGCAGTAAAGTGTCTCTTACATCGGCTGAAATTACAGCAGCGATGGCAAATTCTAGGCCTGCATGAATCGCTATTCCTAACATTAAGCTGTGAGTTAAAGACGTGTTGCAATACAATCTACATGTGTGATTATACAAAAAAACCTCCATCCCTATATTGAAATACAGCAAAAAAGCGGAAAGGAAAGACCCAGGTAATTTTGAGCTCTTTCTGTGATGCTGAGGGTAAGTTTCTGAAAGCACTATGGAAATTTAATATCCGGCTGATAAATCTTTTCATGGCGGATGTGAAAGACAAAAGTAATACGGTTTCCCTTCCGCGTTCTGCTAATTTAGTCCAGCAGTAATGAATTTTCATCTCATCACAAGCGCTATAAATATCCCTCTCTCATTTCAAGACAAGGTGTTACGCAACGCAATATATCTGTATTTATTACAGCACAAAATCTGCATTAAACTGCCATTTCAACTCTGGAACAAAGTTGATGCGATGCTTTCATATTTCAGCACTTACAAACAAAAGTGTCAAGCTGAGACATACTGTTTACTTCTGAATTTAACTTTCACATCTGAATCACATACATGCAGACTGTAGCAATAAAAATGTCACGAGGAAATCGATGCATCAAGTCCCATAATTCTGTTGTGTGAGGAAAGAACAGGTAGTTTTTAGAAGAAAAAGAAACTTGTGGGTTTTATGCTTAAATGTTGACAGGAGGTTCAGTACAATAAACTGTTTCATCTGTAAAGAATAATTCTGCAACATTCAGTCACTGACATGGATAAAACTCTAAGATTAATGGGAACATGTTATTTGTGCTCAGATTTCACACACACTTAACCTGCTCACTGACAGAGACACTGTTCTGACATCATTAAACGCTGTAAAAAACAGACAGACAGACAGGCAGACAGACAGACAGACAGACAGACAGACATTTGTAGCTGGGCCAGGAATGATTATAGTTCTACAGAATATATCCCCTCATACATGTTCTTTCCTCTGTGAATTTCCTAATAAGCAGCACTAAATGTAAATGCACTAAAGCCTCACAGTGCAGCCGTTTGCATCCTCTCTCTTCATCTTCATTTACCCAGAAAACTGCATCATGCCTCGGGCGTCAGGCGTTCAGCTGAGGTTCAGGCTGAAGTGTCTTCAGGGCCACAGCAGTGACTGCCCCAGACTTTACAAACATCTGCCTTCTCTTCTGTGTCAACACCTCAAGCAGGAAATGAACCGCCGGTCAGTAGTTACTCTCAAAGAGTTACGACCCATTATGCCACTGCTAAACCCACTGTAATGTTACTAAAGGCTCATTCTGTCAACAACGGGTGTAAAGAAATGTATGAAAAGTAACAGGAAAAAAGTCTCTGTACCGCCACCTGTGTTTAAAAGATAAAACTGCAGGTTACTCGTGTCATGAGATTCACATTTAAACATGTTCATAAACGCCATCAGCCAACATGATAAATACTGATGCTACAGATTTATTCACACACTGATTTAAAAGCTAAAGCTTGGACACACATTTGTAAACAGAGACGAGCCTTTGAGACAAAAGCTGAAGCAGAAACAGAAAGATGTGAGACTCCAGAGACACATGAGAGTGACAGGAAGTGTTTTCTTCTCTCGACTGCACTGAAGCTCTTCTCCATTTGAGGTGAATTAGTGGATAATGACAGCAGCTGTAGGCCTGTGACGGAGCTTTTAGAATGTTTATAAAACGTGTCAAATCTTGAAGGTGGAGAACCTTCTAGAGAATTAGACAGTGAAGCCACACAAAGCCTGTGAAATACAAATGAGCGAGTGACTTAGAAGATGGGAAAAGAGCGAGAGAGATTGTGAGATGGCAGAAGTGGTGATATCCCAGCATGCACCTCTTCTCTGGCTTCTCTTAATAGCCTGTGTCACATAAAAGCACATAAAAGATTCTGGTGGGCACCTACAATGATGAGAAAGGAAACAAAGAAGAGGTGGGCAGCTCTGCTATATTCTGTTTGTGTCACACAAGCATCAATACCTCTGTTTTGACATTTAATTTTTTATTCAGGGTGCATAAATATTTCAGGGCCAAAAATGCAAAATAGAGCTGATCTCCACATCCCTTCCCTGCTGGTGTCTGTTAACATTTCAGTCCTGTAAGAGATTTATTAAGTCAAAAGAAGTTAAAACGTTATTTTGAAAGTTTTAGGAAACCACCAATAGGAGAAAGCAGCAGAACAAAGGCATCTCCAGCTATTAAACTCCAGAAAAAACACTGCAAATCTAGAGGAGGGTTAAATGTAGAAGACAGCGTCATGCCAAAGTTAGTGTATCATGTTCACCTTACAAAACTTCCTGCCACGCTGGTCACACAGCAGAAACCAGCAGAATTTAGAGTTAAAAACAGAACCCAGAGTCTCTCTCTCTCTCTGTATGGGTGAGCTTACAAAGCCACGTCTGAAGCAGGTTTGAAAGAGCTGTGAATGTCCTTTAATAACTTTCCTGATGGCAAAGTTTTGAAATCAAACAGAGGAAACCCTGTGGAGAAACTTTTGGAGACAGGGCATGAACTCACGCTGAAGATGTGAAGATGACTGACAGCGCGCGTCTGCTCAATAAAGGAGAAAACACTGCCGGGCAAAGAAAGTTTCTCCTTCTCTCCTTTTCCTCTGTTGTCCGTCTTTCTTTAAGCACACAGACCTCCACACACGTCAGGAAGGAAGTTCACTCAGACTCAGAACTTCATTTCCATACTAATAGAAGAATAAAGATCTTTCTCCTCTTTTCTGACTCCTCATCTCTCCTCACCATGACTGAACAGAAGAGTGAAGGAGAGCTTTGTGAGGGCACCTCTGAAACAGAAGATGTGTGATTTGAAAAGTTTACACTCAGTCTTACGCTGCCTGTAGATGCAGAAACTCAAAATAAATGACATTTCCTCAATATGTTGTTATTTTAGTGCACCACTAACAATGTAAAAAATGTGAAAGTCACAGTATTACAAAAAATGTTTGACAAAGTTACAGTTGTTTGCTCATAATATCAGTTTAATATCCAAACTAACTCATGAAAAGGCCTATTGTGAGTTTAACTTAAACTCCTTTTAAACCATCAGCTACAGTTCAGAGTTCAGTTCCTGGCTAGTGCTTAAGTTTGTGACCTCAGCACAGTAAGAGCCTCTTAAAGTCTTTGGTGTCATTGGTTTAGATATTGTGTGTTTATTTAATGCATTGATCAGTATAAACTCTTCACAAGCAGGAGATCAGAAAGTCTTTCAAACATGTCCAGCATACAGATTGTGTGTTAGTAAGATAAACACAGAACATCATTTCTGTTATTGTACATAATGTTAACAGATATTGTATTTTAAAAATGCATTTGTAAATGATATCTAACATATCTAGCTAAGATTAATAAATGCTGTAGAAATGTTGTTCATTATTGGTTTAGGTTAACTAATGTAGGTAACCGATGCTAAAAAATGCAACCCATAACAACTAAAGCTAGTAAAAGAAATGTTATTTTTTACATTATCTGCTCAGCTGGTTTTGTTTAAAGATTAGCACTTTCACAGATAACTCAGTTAGTTATTCCTCTAACTGCAGAATGAAAACATGTAGGACAACTTGTGCTTCATCTAAGCTGATGAAACTTCTGCATGAGTTCAGAGATGTTTAATAAGAGTGTTCTCCTGTCAGACGTGTGTGTGGACTGCAGGACAGATGCTGGAACTCAAAAACACACAGGATTATGAGGACATGATGCTGTTTGTGTGACGTGCTGATCCTCAAACAGAGGATCCCATTTTCTAGCATTATTGCAGGAAACTTTTCGACATCTTGGAGAGAACTTTTAGAGAACATTAATGTTCAATTTTCCTGACAATGTTCATGTTAGCTGGGTAATTGCCTCAGCAACACTCGCAGCTCTTTGGGATTGTGTTTTCATGAGGAAAAGTCAGTTTCAGCCAGAAGTGAAGAGAGAATTTGCCTCTATTTTGTGTGAATAACTGCTAGATATGGATGCCAGGGTTGTGGAGATCTGATCTGTCGCTACATTAAACAGCACAATCAGGAATCATGAACTCCATGTTATTTTCTTTTTCAAATGCTGTGCAATTTATTTTCAGCTTCAACAATGGGAAATGTTGACATCACCCTGGATAAAAGGAGGGACAGATTTTGACTCTTAAAAGCTTTTGTGCGAGTAGCTGGTCAGCAGGAGAAAGATTCAACAACGACACGGAACAAAGCTGGAGCTTTTCACAGTTACAGGTCACCTGACAGCTTAAATTTCACCCGCTGTTTGGGTCAAAGCACATTAGAGGGACACAGAGCACATGGTCGTGTATTCATCTAAAACTATTCATCATGACTTTTTGCATGTAAATACATGAACCCTTCACATCAGGCCACAGAGTTGTGAGCTATTAGTTAGGATGCCTCCACACAGTTTCAGTTGCAGGTAACTAATCATACCTGTCACATGAGACTCTTAAACACGCTGCTGACGGGTGCAGTGAAGTTGTTTCTCTCTGCAGGTATTAGCGAGACATAAAGCTAACAGCCAAACATTTGCTTTGGCCAACAGCACACTGTAAACTACAGCAGATACAGCAGTGATTCTGGTTTCTATATAGCAGCAGCGTGAAATTTCATAACAGCAACATAAATACTGAAACCCCATCGGCCGTCTGATCAGAGCACTGAATCTTTCTGTACACAAACTCTACATATGTTTATTCTCTCTCCTGCGGTTTAACCTGGTCACATCTGCTCAGGCAGCAGTTCACCAGAATATAAAGTGAGCACTTACAGTTTGTTTTGTTTAACGTGGACGACCCTCATAATGAAGTACCTCACAACAGTCAAGAACAAACAGATGAAGAGTGTATTCATATCTGCTCAGGACTGATCTCTTTCAACAGCAATAAGCACTGATTATTACCCAGACACAAAACAGAATATTTGCATATAAGCAGAATATTTATTTATGCTAATAAGGCTGCAAATGCGGCCCCTAACATTTTTGCTGAGTATCTTTGCATGGATTCCCGTCCTGATCAGAACCATCATCAGACAAACATTCATGTTTCTCCAGCGTTATTTATTTCATTACAGGAGCACATTGTCAGTCCAGTAGGTTTAAGACAGATGCTGACACAGAGAATCTTTTATCATCTGCATGTCAGCTGTGTGATGCAACTGTGTGTGTGATGAATGATGAAACGCGCTGTAAATCACTGAAGAGAAGCATGTACTGTGTGCTTGTAAGCAGAAAGCAACGTTTGTTTCTTATTTCCACGTGAATTACTTATGAATGACATGAACTAAAGTACAGCCCCTTAAAACCACATATTCAAGTGTTAAATGATCCCTCATCAGTGTAAACTCTACTTCTTCATTTTCTGCCTTCTCTTATCAACCTAAATGACGGCACAGAGCAGAGCATTGTGGGTAATTGCATTTATAATTAGTCTTACCATGAGCTTTGGTGGGCAGTGGAGCTCTGGGTATTTCCTGACATTCTGTGGCTGAATTTAGCTTCTGTTCTCAGAGTTTTTCAGGAGGTACAGGCATTAAAATGCAGGTTTTAGTGACGAGACAAAAGCCTGAGCTGAGGCTGACTCTGCATACAGATGAAACGTTACACAGCGCTGGACTGAAGCCTGTGACACTGAGCGGAGGGTCAGAGCAGATGAGGGATACAGGAGGGAAAATCTCACTTATGTTTATGCGTTTGACACTTTTATCCAAAACGCCTTACAGTGCATTCAAGCACTGCTAACACATGTACAATGCTAGTCTATACAACTCTATACAATCTACTGAGATATATATAATCCATATAATACTGTGTTTCATACAGACTTAACTCTTTAGATCTTAACATATTTTGATGAAATTCTGTATTAATACTTTTGTTTAATACCTAATTTTAACATGAACAGATATCAAGCAGTACTTTGGTTTTATGACATCAACACACTTGAAGCTTTACAGAAGCGCTCCTGTCACTGCCTGCACAGATCTGCATTTTAAATGAGTTTCTTCTGTAAGACTCAACCCTCAGCGCTACTAGCCCACGCTAGTCACTGAAAACACTTTAGCATTCTCAATACATCCTTACAAAGGCTGTCACACAAACACACTGAAATGAAGGAAAGATTTTTCTGTCCCATCTGAATAAGAGACACCGTCCTCAGCTGTTAGAAGTTCTGGGCATTAGCGTCAGAATGTGTGTCTCAGGTCTGTCAACAGCCTCACGGCTCCAGATGAGACGAGGTGAGATTTGCCTGAGGAACAGAGAGCAGCAGAGGCTGGTTATGCTGCACAACACTGACTCACAGAATAATCTCAAGGAGACAGATCTCAGTTTTTATCTGCTTCTCTGTGTCTTCAAGCTGCAGAGCTTCAGAAGCAGATATTAGGATGTGTGTTGATTAGACGTGTGCAAACAAACACACACATACAAATGCATGTTGTGGTTTCACCAAGCAACCCAAACAGTAAAAATTGGAGAATGGTCTAGGAACCAGTAAAGCATCAATTGTTAAAAATGTTCTACTAACTTTACTACACTGATAATGTTGAGAGAACTATAAGAGAACATTGGCCAACAGAACACAAACAGCATTAACAAGCGCTGGTTCTGTGTCACTTCAGCGCTGGAGCGGGTCGCCCCCTCTTCTGTTGAAGCACACAGTGAGCACTCACCCCCTCAACGGCCACTCACGCTTCCTGCCTCCCTTTCTCTCTCTCTCTCTCTCTCTCTCTCTCAGGTTTTGCTGTACGTATTGTTGCACATTTCCTGACAAGCCGTCACACTGCCACAATCTCGCAGCTTGTCTCCATATTAAGCCGCTGCGTTCTTCGAATTCCCTGATGCCTCAGTGTTGTCCTCTCTCTATTTTTTCACTTCCTCAAATGTTATTCTCTGCTCTTGCTTCTTTTTCTTAGTGAAGTTTCCTCTGCACACAAATTTAAAACACACTAGCATTAAAATATACTGTATTCAAGTGTTCTATGTAAAAACAGATGATTTATAAGTGGTGCTTAGACCATGGCAAGCCGCAATTTGAATATTGTTTGGGCATAAAATATTAAAGAAAGACAAAGGCTGAATTATTTATGTCACTACAGGATATGCATAACATTATTAGATGCGTCACGCTTTCTGCAAGCCAAAAATTCTGCTCTATTCCTGACAAACTTTCAGTCAGACACAAACAGCACAAACCTGAGTCTTCATGCTGCCATGGTAGCCAAGGACACGCTGTCATGGCGACAACAGGTTACAACAATGATTATGGATTAGAGTCCCACTACACCACCTAGCAACAACATCCTAGCAACTGCTTAGCAATGCATTAAAAAAATCACAGAAGCTTAGCAACTGCATAGCAACACCCTTTATACGATTCACAAATAACTTGACTAGATATAACTAGAAAGCAACACTGCAATCCAACATCTAGTTTTTAGACTAAAGAAGAAATTTAGCAAATAAACAAATAAATTCAGGACAAATTCCAATTCATTTTGTTGTTTTCATGTTTTATTTAAAGTCCTGCTGTAGCTCAGCTGGTACATGTACAGATCAAATGCAAAACTTTATTTCTCAAATATTCACTTTTTGCTACAATGAAAATATAAATATTGTAGTAGTGTGAGGAACTTTGGTAAAAGTTGAGGGAAAAGTTTAAGATCTCTTGCATTATGTTATCATGATATTCAGTGTTTTTAGCAGCTGTGTACAAGTGCTGTTATCAGATAACTTTCCCACAATGATAATCAGATGTTTCCTCACTCAAGCTGCTCTGAGACCCAATTTATTGTTGGTTCCTGAGATAAAGAGTGAGTGATAGCGGAACAGAACAATGTCTAGCCGCTTTATTGACTGGTTAGATATTAAGAAGATTGTGTTTGTTTTCAGTACCTGTTTTCCAGTCTGAGCTCATATCACTCTGTCAGGGCTGCTAGTTGGCAGAAATCTGAATTTTAAAGCACTTTTCTGTAAGTTTTCAGAGGTTTTACAGCCAATTTGAGATGAAATTTGTATTGCTGATGACCTCAAAAGCAAAAGTCACACAAATTTAAATGGTTATAGTTTATAATTAAATAATTATTATGCATTACATGTCTAGTTTTTACTAAGGGCTCGTGGCCTTTGCCATCTCTGTTTGAAAGATAAAATCACAGGTAACATGCAGAGCAAGTTTAAATTCTAAACAACTGCTGTAAGACACAAACACTGCAGCATCTACAGGTCCAGAATATCATTTAAGACACTATTGTAATACAGCAAATAATTAACTGAGTTCAAACATAATAGCAAACAGTGTGCCAAAAAGAAATATGTTAGAAATAAAATAAAAATAAAATGTGTCATCATTGACTATTAAAGTGACTTCAGTTCTAGCTGAGAATGAAACTGCAGGTCTCTTAAAAAGTGCCTTTATAAGTCGTAACGTTAGAAAAACATCAGCGTGCATCAATGTGACGTCAGTGAACAGCTTCAGAGTCCATCAAACATCTCCACACGCTTCACTCAGCAACCAGCACAAGGTCTCAGCAATAATTAACTATCTGTGAACCATCCATTAATGATCACTGACACTCAACGGCAGTTCTGTGAGCTGAACATGGAGCTGTGAATGTAAACATTTCCTCAGTAAACACAAGAGCTCACTGTGAAAAATTCAATAGCTGTCCAGCGTCAAACTAATTTATAAGGGAATTCTCCAAACGAAACGAATTCACTATCTTTAATCTCTTAAGGGCCGCAAGCAGGAGTTCATCAAATCATTTTATTGATTATTCTCATGGTTAACACCTTGTTGAAAATCTACAGTCAACAACTTTGCATAAATCAAA
>JBAJNP010002992.1:0-33892 GCA_036877545.1 Yasuhikotakia modesta | reverse complement strand
TGTTTAAAGTAAACTTGAAATGAAACAACTTTAAAGTAAACAGATTTAAATAAGAAAAAGACAGAACACATTAATAAACATACAATCATGGACAGACAGAATACGTTCTGCCCTTCAACGCTGTCAGACCTGCTAAAATGGAGTACCAGATTTAGGAATAAATCAATAAAACTGTGCAGTAGAAATAACGTTTAAGTAAGTAACGTCAGATAACGCTGCCTCTAAAGCCGATTGCTCCAAAGGGGCTAATTGCTCTAAAATACCAATTGACCAAAATACCAATTGACCGTGACGCCTTTGGTAGAACTACCCACAAATCTACCTCTTCCACACTGTCCTCTACATCTGGTTCCCTACCCACTAAACCATTAATACTAATCCCCCCAGTTGGTTCCGAGTCTGCCACAGAACTTGCGGAATGTGTAAGGAGTAAAACTCCCTTGGATTTGTGCTTTCAATAGAGAATGATGGACCCTCAAAATCTTTGCCAAATCATCCACTGGAGCAATAGTATATACAGAGCCCCCTGACCTGGGCATTTCCATAACTCTATAAACCCCAGAGCTCCACACATCTTCTGACGACCCTTCCTACCACATTCAGGCAGATATACTAACTGCCCATACTCCAATGGTGCTTCCCAAACACGCAAATCAAAGTGTACCTTTCGGCGATCAGCAGCTATTCTCAAACGATCTGTGCACTGTCAAAAGCTACCTGCAATCTTGCCTGGTGCTCCTCAATCCACTCATGCACTTCCCCTGCCACTGGCTCCAATACTGTACCAAGCAGAAAATCAACAGAGAGCTGTGGCTCCTGACCAAACATAAGGAAATGAGGTGACTCTCCCATAGCCTGGTGCGGAGTAGTATTATATGAAAAAAGCACCTGAGGGAGACATGACACCCAATCCCTTTTCTTAGAGGCTGGTAAAGTACACAACAAATTATGTAAAGTCCTATTGAAGCGCTCGCACTGACCATTACCTGCTGGATGGTATGGTGTGTACCTGCATGCTCTTTATGCAGTCCTTTCAAAACATCATGCCGCAACACAGAAGGCAGAACTACCTGCAAAACCTCCTCACCCCCATCAGGCTGCAGTATATGACGTTACATTACTCCCTGCCTCCCACCAAGTTTTCCACTAGCGAAGAAGAGTCAGCGCAGCCTTAGAAAACTTTTGTCGTTCCTAAAAGTAGGGAAACTTTTGCTCCCTCCAAAACCCCAAGATTTTACTGATCACTGGGTCCTCCGGCTGGAGGCGCCCAAGATCATCCAACGAATGGCCAGGCAGGACCGTTGTCATAGCCTGAATAGCCAAGGGGACAGGCACTACCTTCATAGCTTGCTGTACCACAGGGGGAACTGCCGTGCCTGGACGCAGGACATCTCCTCCCTCCGACACAGGGATGTTCTGATGAGACAAGGCATCAGCATTGTTATTACACCTCCCGGGCCAATATTTAACTTCAAAATCGAAACAAGCCAACTGTGCTGCCCAGCGCTGCTCATTAGCTGCCCCAAGTACGCCACTTCTGAACGAAAGAAGTCACACTTTTCTAACTTGGCCTTGAGGCCTTCCTGCTGAAATCTACCCAAAACAAGCTCCAAACGCTCCAGGTGTTGTGCTACTGATGATGAAAAAATTACTATATCATTAAGATATAACAATAACGACTGGCCCTGCTGATCACCAAATAATCGCTGCATTAGCCGCTGAAATTGCCAGGGGCATTACAAAGGCCAAAAGGCATTAGATTCCATTCGAATAACCCAAAAGGCATACAAAAAGCTGTCTTGGCCCGATCTTGTTCACTGACAGGTACCTGATTATACCCGCTGGCTAATTCCAACGTGGAAAACCAGCGGGCCCCTGTCAGGGAATCTAAAGACTCTTCTATACGAGAAAGAGGAAATGCATCCTTTCGGGTTTTTGCATTTAGTTGACAGTAGTCTACACACATGCATAGACTGCCATCCTTCTTCTTTACCAAAACTATAGGGGAAGCGTACAGACTACAACTCTTCTGTATAACCTTAGCCTCCAACAGGGTATTAATATGGGCCTTGACTACCTCATACTCTGAGGGGGGTATGCGCCGATACCTCTGCCTAACAGGGGCATCATCCAACAATGGGATGTCATGTGATATCAAATTGGTACAACCTAAATCACCATCATAAGCTGAAAACACAGACTGAAACTGGTAAAGCAGGGTGCTAGCATCTTGGTCCTCAGGTGGCAACATTGTCAGGTCAATAGATTTTATCTGTTCTCCAATGGCCAGGGCTTGTTGAGAGGCTTGTACACTAACGGTCGCTGCAACGGTTTTAACCTCTGTGACCCCTGCTGGCAAACTAACAACATAAATGCTAGTTAAAGGGCTAACACTTCAGGGGGTTTAAAAAGCACGATATCATGCAAAAACTGCTCAGAGCAGGTTGCAGTAACTAGTTGCAAAGTACCACCTGGAATTCACCATACCCTATGTCCACATACTTTAATGGAGCCCACCTGAGTGGAATGTGACTGGAAACCTACCTCATGACAATGCTGAAAAGCCTGCGTTACAATACTTGGCACCCGCGCCAACAATGGAGATTCAAAAAGGGAAAGGCCATGCTGCCCAAAGAGCTCCTGGTAACACCGGCTAAGCATGTTTATTCCCAAGACACCTGGTACCTGAGAACACATGCCACCAGGAGGATCTCGGACAACAAGCACCCCACATTTTGGCACTAACCGGCCACAGAGTTCAACATCCAACTCTACGTAACCAATGTAGGGGATGTCCAACCCATTGGCAGCACGAAGTTGCAACCATTGGCATGACTGAAGCCGATCCTGACCCCAAGGCTCAATGTTGTAAAAAACAACTCTTGTTTATTGTGGAGACCATGGAGCCAGTATTGATAAGACCACCAATGCACACTACCAAATGGGGGCACAATGACATTAAGGACAACACTGAATAGGAACCCGGAAAAATGTTTGAGCCGCCATCTACCCCAACCGAGCTGTGGCTCTGCAGCCCGGTGGGTACTAGTCTTCTGACCTCTGATGTACAATTGGCTGCCCACTTCCAGCTACAGGTGGGTCTGAATAAACAGATTGAGGGCGAGGGGGAGCATGCTCCCCATCACACTCCCTAGCAAAATGGCCAGGTTTCTGACATCTTCGACAAATTATTGAACTACCCCGAGAGGACTGTTTCCGAAGGTGCGGAGAGTGACTACGAGCTTGCAGAGCAACTGTACGAGCTATACTCAGCAACTGCCTGCAGCCTAGCCACACTTTTAGACAGCTCATCTAATTGAGCTTGCTGTTGCCTTAACAGATCCTTTAGCTCGCCTAGCTCTGATGTTGAAGCACCATGGACATCCAGCGACGATCCCTCCTGTACTCCATACTGCATAACTGAAACAAGTGGAACTGACTGGCTTCGACCACAAGCACCCCCAGGCATCCCCTCTCGTTTCCATCTGAGGGCTTCGCTACGAACTTCCAACCAACTAGAGGAAGGCAAGCGACGTACCAGTTGTTTCAACTCACGCCGTAAAGAGAACTATTCTGAAAGCATTTTCAAACTATTATGAATGAGGTCAAACATTAATTGATTTGCAATATCAGTGTGAAATATTTAGTGTTAGGTGCACATTAAAGATGTTGGAATATTAATGAAATAAATTGAACATTTTCGATAATGTTATGTTTTATTTTGTGTTATTTCTGCTCTCTCTTTAATTATGTTTTACATTCTCATTTATATAGCAAGAAGAGACCGATTAATTTCTTAATTAGATCATATTTGATCTTGCTTTGCAGTACTTGCAGTGAGGACCCATGGTCGTGGTGTGACCAGCTCGCAGAGGGGATGCGCGTTGTTTGTGCTGTTGGCACTGAGTCAGTCTCGTCTGGTGGTTCAACCCCACTGGTGCGCTCGGCCACAAAAAAAACTAAGCTTCATTTCATCAAAGACATTTGTATGTGCTAGCCAAGAACGAAACACAAGAGGGAGGATCTGGCAGAGTTCAGAATTTATCATGAAACAAAAACAAACGGAACAGGATATCAAAACGAAAAGCTCAGTAGAAAAAAAATAAAACTATAAACAAAACTTCCCAGAACAAACTAGCAAAACCCGAATGACAAATAACCACGACTAGACAAGGCAAGGTTCAATTTGGATGTTGCTTGATTGTTTAGTGTCTTAGCCGACACGCAGCACAAGACTTATTGTTTTCTTCTTGAATTAATTATATAGCGTCGCAACTTGAGAGTTGCAAATCAACTTTAATAGTCATTTCAAATAACTTTACTCAATTATCTGCATTACGAAACTTAAGGAAATTCTTTTTGAATGTCTGTTGAGATGTAAAGTTTTCAGACGCCACATCTGATCATTCGAACGACGGGATTGGCAGTGAACGCATCGCTTCATAAATCACAAGTGATCTTGGTAGTAAGATCATTTGTGCGCACAGAGAACATGCAAGTATACAGGCAGTGGTAGATAAATATAAATAATTTAAACATTTGAGCAGTTTAATGGTAGCAGTATGATAGTAGGACTGTAAAGTGCAAAAGTTTTCATTCCAATACGATGTATAACTGCACAATGTTTGAGTGATTGTTGATAGGCATGAGGTATAAAAGTGTCTATGTGCAAAAAACATTAGAGTTCAGAAGTATGTGGGGGAGGGCCTGGTGGATAAAGATGTTGGATAGCCTTGTGGAATGAGCCTGCAGGCTGTCATCTCCCTGAAGGCAGCAGACTGAAGTGGAGGTTTTGCTGGGTGAGGGGCATCTGTTGTTACTATGCTGATAACCCTGCTAGTGAGGGTGTGGAAGACATCTCCATCGGTTGTAGTAAATTGACGTTACAAATCCCACTCACACATCAGCAACATCAGAAGTTATAAAGAAAAAAAACTGAAATCAAGATTGTTGCTGAAAGAGAAAGTTGATTAATCAACAAGGAGGATTTATTTTTCCCCTTTTAAGCGTTGCAGTCCCTTTCATAACCAGTATGATCGCATCTGCTAATGTTGATGAATGATCTTGATTTGACCTTAACAAATATTTTGTATAGGACTGATCTGGAACCAAATGGAAAGGCAAAGATGTACACATCTGTATTGCCTAACCCTAACATTAACTAAGCTAGTAGACTGTAACAAATCAACCCGTTCCGCCCATTAACATGGCTTCCATCATCCGAGCACACTGATAAAGAAGAATTGGGTGCAACTACGGGTGTGAGTGCACAAGATGTTTTAAATGTTGTTGTAAAAGATGTTATGAAAAATATTCAAAGGAATGTAAAATGTGTTCTCTACTCTACTTTGGATAAAATGTCTTCAACCAAAGACGTTGCTTCTTGAACAGAGTGGGGGGAGTTTGTGTTTTAAGGTAGAACCATCCATTTACATGTTAGATTTAGTTAAAAATGTCATGGCAGTGCAAAAGATTAATAGTGTGTGTCTACGTGTCTGTGTCAAAAAAGCAGAAACACATTTGTCATTTTTAATTAAATCATGCTATAGAGCTTCAACACAGAATCATAATCTGTGATAGAGAAAAACACAGTGTTGCTGCCCACAGGTGTCTCGAAAAAGAAACTGCACTTGTACGGTAGAATATTGCAGAATATCGGTAGAATTACAGAATTTAGTTTTAGAAAATCTATAATTAGCGGTGGAAAACAGACGTGGCCAGGTTGATTTCCAAAGCTATCAAAAAAATCCCACACCTTCCTCGTTTATGTAAACGGCAAGCATTTTTATGTCATTTTCATGTCATCATAATTTAGAAAACACTCATTATTAGATTTAGATTAAATTTAACTTTAAATGCAGTTTAGGTCTAACCAGAAGTGCAGTAAGCAGTAAAGTGCAGTATATAGGTTGTGATATTTACCGATTATTTACAGATATGATGTAAACAGACAAAAAACTACATTTACAACAAAATGTAGTGCAACAAAATGCAAACAGTGCAGTAAAATGCATTGTACAATAGACACTACATAGTATTCGTGTGCAAATTGTGCAATAAACATGTACACAGAGAATTTTGCACAAATTGTAAGAGAGAAGTGTAATGATAATAATAATCTGAAATGCAGATGAACATGTGGACTGTCCAGTAGTGCAATGATGGTCTTCAGACTGCTGGTTCTGGTCCACAGACTCCTGAAGCACCTGCCAGAAAGCAGGAAAGAAAACAGTCTGTGGGCGGTAGTATCCAGAAGTGCATAGATGGTCCTGTAAAGTAAATAACAGAGTAACATTAATTATTATTATTATGCTATTGATGTAATTAATGGAGTGCGTATGTGTATATAATAGGGTGTAGTGGAGTTGCAGAGTTCAGCAAGGAGACAGCTCTTGGAAAAAAGCTGCTCCTCAGTCTGCTGGTCCTGTTCTGCAGGCTCCTGAAGCACCTCCCAAATGGCAGGGGAGAGAACAGTTTGTGGGCGGGGAAGGAAGAGTCTTTGAGGATACAACGTGCTTGACGTAGACAGTGTTTCTGTTGGATGTCCTTAACAGCATGAAGTGGAGTTCCTGTGATGCGCTGAGCAGTTTTCACCACCCGCTGCAGTGCCTTGCGCTCTGCAACCAGACTGTTATACAGTTGGTTAGGAGGCTCTCTATTGTGCAGCAATAAAAGTTCACTAGAATAACAGAGGACATCTGATTCCTCCTTAGTGTTCTCAAGAAGAACAGATGCTGGTGAGCCTTCTTAACAAAGCTGGATGTGTTGGTGGTTCAGGACAGGTCCTCAGAAATATGGGTCCCCAAGATCTTAAAGCAGGAGACACACTCAACAGCCATCCCATAATGTGGATGGAATCATGTGTGCCTCCTCTCTCCTTCCTGAAGTCCACAATGAGCTCCTTGGTCTTGGTGGTGTTAAGAAGCAGGTTATTGTTTGTGCACCAAGTGGCTAGGTGCTGGACCTCCTCCCTGTAGGCAGTCTCATTATTGTTGCTGTTGAGTCCAATCACCGTAGTATCGTCTGCAAACTTGATGATGGCATTAGATCCATTCAAGGCCCTGTGGTCGAGGGTGAAGAGGGAGTAGAGGAAGGGGCTCAGCACACAGCCCTGTGGTACCCAGTGTTAAGATTAATGGAAGAGGAGCAGATCTAGACCTGACCTAACATGCTGGGGTCGGTTAGTCAGAAAGTCCATAATCCAATTGCAACAAGATGTGTTGATGCCCAGGTCAAGTTTAGTGATTTAGTTTAGTTTAGTGAACTTGTAGGGGATGACAGTATTGAATGCCGAACTGAAGTCCACAAACAGCATTTGTGCATAGGTATTTTTATTGTCCAGGTGAGTACAGACTGCAGTGCTATGGATACTGCGTCTTCCGTGCACTTGTTTTTGCAGTAGGCAAACTGATATGGGTCCAGTGTGGTTGGGAGAGAGTCCTTAAGGAGTACCAGGACCAAAGCACATTATAATGAAGCATGTAAGTGCCACAGGGCAGTAGTCATTTACCGCCCAGGCACCATCCCCAAGCACTGAGGTGAATCAACGACTTGCTGAAGACCTGAATATGTTTTATTGTAGATTTGAAAGCCCCCACGCCTGCTCAGATGATCTCTCCTCACAACTATTAACACCTCCAGCAACCCCCCTCTCCTCCCCTCCTGTCTTACAAATCAGTGAAAATGTGAAAATCAGTGAAATCGGTGAAAATCATATGGCAAAGTTGCGTTTGTTCCCGTTCGTTTTCGATTGGCATCGCGAGGGGCTTTTCACACTCGGCGAAACTAAGTTAGAAGGCGTGGCCTGCTGAAATGAGTCACAAGGTAAAGTTGTGTTTGTATAAATCTGGTTGTTACACAGCGGCAGCGGTCGCGGCAGCCCTCATGTGAAGCCCTCATCGTGTGAAGACCGATGAGTGTAACTTAAATGACTCCACGTGGCTACAGTGGAGTCATTTAAGTTTCTGGGCTCTGTCATCTCCCAGGACCTGAAGTGGGACACTCACATTGATTCCATTGTTAAAAAGGCCCAACAAAGGCTGTACTGCCTCCGCCAGCTGAGGAAGTTCAACTTACCACAGAAGTTGCTAAAACAGTTCTACTCAGCTACCATCGAGTCTGTCCTGTGCACATCAGTAACTGTCTGGTTTGACTCAGCTACAAAATCAGAGATCGCAGAGAACAGTTCGAACTTCAGAGAGGATTATTGGCGCTCCCCTGCCCACCCTTCAAGAACTGTATACATCCAGGGTGAGGAAAAGAGCACAAAAACCTTAAATCCCTCACATCCAAGCTATTCCCTATTTGAGCTCTTGCCATCTGGTCAGCGCTACAGAGCCCCTAACGCTAGGACAACCAGACACAAAAACAGTTTTTTCCCTAGGCAATCCACCTCATAAACAGCTAATTGTTCATCTTATAAAATGATAAAAACATCTGCAATAACCTTATTTATTTTTCTGCTTGAGCTAAAGACATGTTAAAAATGTATGTTAAAACCGCAGCGAGCTGTTCTGCACATGCCCTGAGTATGCGTCAGGGGATGCCATCTGGTCCAGCAGCCTTGCACACGTTGATCTGACCCAGTGTGGTGTGAACATCTGTAGAGGTGATTGTAATGGTCGGATGGTTAATTACAGGTGTGAGCCTGGTGGCAGCTTCTCTGTTGTCTCTCTCAAAGTGAGCACAAAAGTCATTAAGCTCATTCAGGTAGAAAATATGTATGGCTGTGGGGGTGGAATTGCTGGTTTTAGTGTCACTGATGGCCTCAATGCCCTGCCACATGCATAGAGTGTCAGAGTTGGAAAAGTGACCCTCTAGTTTAAGCTTGTAGCAGTTCTTGGCCTTTTTGATGCCCCTCTTCAGATTTGCCCTGGAAGTGCTGAAGGCCTGTGCATTACCTGATCTGAAGGTAGACTTTCAGCAGGAGGCACACCTGCTTGTTCATCCATGGCTTCTGGTTTGGGTATGTGGTTTTGTTTCTGGGTTATAACACTGTTAATGGTGGTGTTGATATAATCCAGAACAGAGGAGGTGTAGCTGTCTATGTCCGCGTGAGTGCCACATGTTGCCTAAGAAACACACATAAACCAGTCTGTGTTTTGAAACCTGTTCTCGAGTGTAAAGTCTGCCCAATGTTTGCTGAACATGTTTGCCCAATGTTTGCTGAGCAGTGTCTTCTGACAGTAACAGAGTTTGTGCACCAAGCTTTGTTAACATAAATGCACAGTCCTCTGCCTCTGGTCTTACCAGAATCAACTGCCATTCTGTCTGCCCAGAATGTATAAAGTCCAGCTAGCTCAACAGCATTTTCCGGTGTGCCGCTGTTTAGCCGCTGTCTCATCCATTTTGTTCACCAATGACCGTACATTGGCAAGAAAAATGCTGGGTAAAGAGAGCTGATTTCCCCTACCTTTGTTTATGATCACACCGCCCCCTTCAAGCACTTCCGCCCATGGATAAGTAGAGTACGCTGCTTCGGCCGTGCGATAGATAGATAGTAGAGTGTGATCTCAGAGACAAAACATGAATTGAAACGTCTGTTGGTCCTATACGGCGACACCATGGGCCTGGAAAAGTATCCCAGCACTTATCTGCTTGCAGCATCCCCTGGCCACACAACTCCGAGGAGTCACTGTCCACATCATCAGAGCAAGAGCCCATGCAGGTAGATTATGCCTGGATCTCACCTCAAGAGTGGCAACGTCGCCTTCTCCAACAGCTCTACTCTGGAGCCAGTGGTCATCTGAATGCCCATCCGTCCTGCACACCCAGGGGTAAGTTCCGTAGATTCCTCCGCGAGTGGTTAACCTGACTAAAATTCCTGTCATACTAACCTCTAACACATAGAGCCCAGACAGTGCTGCAGATATTCTAGTTCTTCCCCTGCCACTTCCAGTTTCTTCTTCGTGGCCAAGAATGGTGGTGGACTCTGGCCCTGCATTGACTACCACCAGCTTAACAAGGCCACTGTAAAGTACCCCCTTCCCCTGGTCCCTACCATGCTAGAGAAACTCTGATTCACCACTATCGTTTCTAAATTAGACTTCCATAGTGCTTATAATTTAGTTTGGGTCCATGAAGGGGATGAATGGAAGACTGTTTTCATCACCCCTTCCTGACACTAAAAATACTTGGTCATGCCCTTCAGTCTCCCCAATGCCGTTCAGTATTCCAGAGTTTTATGAAAGAACTTTTCTGTGATTATTTAAATATGTTTGTTATTATTAAAATTATGACATTTTAGTTTACTCCTCCTCCATTTCACTCTGGTTCTCCAACGTCTCCTCACTAACGCCCTCTATCCTAAACTGGAAAAATGTGAATTCCACATCACTCACACTCATGTTCTTGGTTACCTTTTCTCCCCGGTCAGAAACAGATGGACCAGGGGGAAGGTGGAAGCAGTAGTCAATTGGCCTACACCCACCTCCGTCAAAGAGCTGCAAAAAGTTCTATAGATGCGTTATCCATGGTTGCAGTGTGTTATGCTCTCCACTAAGCTCTCTATTAAAGGGAAACCCCCAGCACCTAACCTGGACCTCCGCTGCTAATAAAGCCTTCCAATCCCTGAAACAGGCCTTTACCTCTGCACCCATCCATCAACATCCAGATCCTGAAAGGCCCTTCATGGTGGAGCAGGACGCCTCATCCACCTGGTCGGAGCCGGACAACGCCATTCAGCTGAGCTTGCATCGTTTCATGCCGACAGGAATAGATCTCTGTGCGGTAAGACTCGTGGAGGTGGTGTGTGTGTTTATGTAAACAAGAGATGGTGCACAGACTCTGTGTTAGTTTCTAAACACAGCTCATCGCTTGTGGAATTTGTGACTGTTAGATGCAGACCGTTCTATTTACCGTGGGAATTCACTGCGCTGTTCATCATCGGAGTTTAGAGAGAATCAGTCGAATCATCGGAGAATCAGTTTTGGACTGATTATTATCACCGGAGATTTCAACCATGCAAATCTCAAATCAGTTCTCCCTAAATTCCATCAGTATGTGGACTTTGCGACGAGAGGGAAAAACACACTGGATTTGGTTTATACTAACATCCTTGGCGCGTACCGAGCGGAGCCCCACCCCCATCTCGGATACTCAGACCACATCACGGTTATGTTGATTCCAGCATACTGGCCGATCGTTAGGCGCTCGAAACCAGTTCTAAAGCAGGTAAACACCTGGCCTGCAGGAGCCATCTCAGCTCTTCAAGACTGCTTCGAGAGTACTGACTGGGCCATGTTTAGGAAGGCTGCAACCAATGGCGACTCGGTTAATGAGTACACATCGTCAGTGACCGGCTACATTGGCAAGTGCATCAACGACGTGACTGTCTCCAAGACCATCACCACATGCTCCAACCAGAAACCGTGGATAACTGCTAAGGTGTGCGCTCTACTCAAGTCCAGAGACTCCGCCTTCAGAGCCGGTGACAGGACAGCTTTAAGAACAGCCAGAKCTGAACTGTCACGCGCCAYCAGAGAGGCGAAGCGMGCACACGCCCAGAGAATCCACGGTCACTTCCAGGACAGCGGAGACACTCAGCGCATGTGGCAGGGCATTCAGACGATCACCAACTACAAGACAACACCACCCGTCTGTAGTAGTGACGCCTCCCTCCCAGATGCGCTAAACGACTTCTGCGCTCGGTTCGAGGCACAGAACAGCGTCACAGCAAGGAAGACCATCCCTCCACCCGACGACCAGGTACTCTGTCTAACTGCTGCTGATGTGAGGCAAACTCTACGCAGAGTCAACCCATGGAAGTCTGCTGGACCAGACAATATCCCTGGTTAAGTACTCATAGAATGTACAGAACAGCTGACAGATATCTTCACGGACATCTTCAACATCTCTCTGAGCAGCGCCGTTGTTCCGACATGCCTCAAAGCGACCACCATCGTCCCCGTGCTGAAAAAGTCATCAGTCTCCTGCCTTAACGACTACCGTCCCGTCGCACTCACACCTATCGTGATGAAATGCTTCGAGAGGCTCGTCATGAGGCACATCAAAACTCAGCTACCACCCACACTGGACCCGCTACAGTTTGAGTACCGTCCGAATCGCTCCACGTACGACGCTATCTCCACAACCATTCACCTGGCCCTCACACACCTGGAAAACAAGGACGCTTACGTTCGAATGCTGTTTATCGACTTCAGCTCAGCATTCAATACCATCATCCCTCAGCACCTTATGGATAAATTAAGCCTGCTTGGACTAAATACTTCTTTCTGCAACTGGATCCTGGACTTTCTGACCGGGAGACCACAGTCAGTCCAAATCGGGAACATTTGTGTGTTTTTTTGTGTGTAATTTTTATTTTTTTGATTTTTATTATTTTTCGATGTTACCGCAATAGTTTAGACAGAAATGTAGTCTCATACACGTGAAACAGCAGCGCAATCTCCAGTACAAGACCTAAGCGAGCAAGTCAAGTGAACCAAATTAACATACTTAAAAATGAACTAACAGAATCACAAGTCGCACACTGAGGCGCACTCATAATCAGAACCGCACCCAGGCTTGCGTTTCTGGGGACTTTTATTTTGAAGGGGCGCTGGGAGAGTTACTGTAGTGTGAATTACTGTAGTTGAATTCACAGTGTCGTGGCGGCTGAGTGGTGACCGCGCGTGTGAGAGAGTTGTTATCTTTACTCTCCATGAGGCGTGTGATGATGAGGTCCGGGTTCGCCTGGGTTCGGTCCGCTTTCAGAAGAGTTCATCAGAGGAGCGCAGATGTGCGGACTGTAGGGGTCAGTCTGGGGGACCGGTGAGATCAGCATTAACGTTCATTTAGTAAAATCATCAGTCTTACAAGTTATGACGTTTCACAGTCATACTCACATAGTTCACCACTGTCCGTTACGTCACAGTCATGTTCCTGTAATTTCTCACTGCCCGTGACGTCACAAGAGCCGCAATAAAAGCTTTTTGTATTCAAATTTACACTTGTCTGTGGTTTCTTACAAGCTGATGTAAGCGCTATGACATGATTCACAATAGTCAGTGTGATCAATGTCATTAGCCTACCACTATAGAATTATTCCTCAAGTGTGTAAAGTGCTCTGTGCATGTTCTAGATATTACAGACTCCCTGTTTCCCATTTTCGGCACTGTTTAAGATACCAAAAATCATTTTAAAATTTTGCATCTTTGCTGTCTTGGTATGGTGCTCACCAAGAAAATCTTTAAAAAGTATGCAAGTATTTAAAATACTTATTATACTTTTAAAATACTTGGCATGTGTTTTTCAGTAAATCCAAATTGGCTGACATCCTGTTGGGTGGTGCTAATGTGTGTCAGTGCCAAAGTTGTTTGGGGTTGACAGAACCCATTCACGAACCAAGTTTATTCAGGAGTGTGCATGTATGTGTGATATATACACCATCATTTTGTGGCCCATACCAGGGGTGCTACTGAGCCCACCTGTCAGTCTTTGCCCAGGCCTAATAGCCGACATGTGTACCAGGTTTTAAGAGCATGGTAAAGACCCTGAAAACCTTGACAAATATTAATTTTCAGTGACTGGGACCTAAAAATAATCCAAAAGAAAACAAAATAGCCCCTTCACAGTTTCAGTTTTTGGGCCCTAGAGTAATCAGTAATACCATTTATATCCATTTTATTATAAATATACCTTTGTTATATTTTTGTTTCTTGTGCTTTGTTTGTTCATATATGAAACTTCTGCAACAATGCAAGATTGTGAAAGGTATTATATAAATAAATAAGAGTTGATGTGTCCAGGAAGCTGGAAATCTCCACAGGGAGGCTGGCACGCTTCGCTGATGGCTGCTCTGTGGTGAAGGTGAATATTCCAGTCATTTGTTAAAGCCGCTGCTATCTAGAGGGTTTCTGATTGCTGGATTTTGGTGTGATTTGTAGCTGGGTGAGACGTCAGTGATGGTCACAGCAGTCAGCAAAACCAAACCGTTTGCCAGTCAGTTCATGCCTCTTGTAGTAAGTGATGCTTGCTAGTCTGCTCCTTAATTGTCACATAGAATTAATAGGACATTAATAAAATAAATTTAATTACGAAAGATTTAATAAAAGAAAAAAATCGTTTTCTGACATTGTTTTAATGCCTGTGTTTTTGTCAGGTGGATTACAGACAAAAAGCGGCAGCCGCAGGTCGAATCCCTACCAATTACCTGAGACGAGAGTTGGGCATCACAGACTCTGAGATCTTGACCAGCAGATTGATTGGTTAGTAGACTCTGCCTCATATTTCACCCCAAAACCAAACCCTCATTACTCATTAGTACCATAATAATAAAATAGGAAATTAGTTCATTAACATGTGTTTTTACATACCTATTTTTGAAATTTTAAAGTCTGTCTTGTATGTGTGTGCGTGTTTGTGTCTGTAGATCGCTCAATCAGGCCGCTGTTTCCTGCTGGATATTTCTATGACACACAGGTGCGAAACATGTTGAATGTGTTTACTGAAGTGAGTTACCAAACAGCTAGACTCAATGTGTGTTTGTTCACTTAGGTGCTGTGTAATATATTAGCTGCTGATGGGGTAAATGATCCTGACATTTTGGCCATTAATGGAGGTATGAACAAGCCCATCAGCTCAGTGTTTGCGTTCAGGTTTTGTTGTCAGTCTGTGTGTTCAGTGATCAGTTTCTGTTCAGTCTGTGTTGTAACCGACCTCCTCCATATCTCTATTTATCTCTATATCTCTAAAATATCTGCCTTTCATCAACAAGTTTTGTCAATTCATTATATTTTTGTTTAATTTATATATATGTTTAATTATCTGTTGATCATAAAATGCTTATGCTTATTTATTCATTAGGGACCCAAGCCTTGCACAGGCCAGGATATGTGGATCTTTGTCAAAAAGGTTATTTTATTCTAGTCAGAGACTAGTCATATGCTAGACAGAAGCTAGACCGAAATCGGTAAATCTTGCCTGATCTGCTCCCTGCACCATTCAACTCACTTATTGACATACCTTGATATACTTATTTTCAGTGACATCAGAACCATTTTAATCTACTAGAAATAACAATTTATGAAGAACGTATATATTATATATATATATATAATAATCACAAGGCAGACAGGTTGAAACATCAATTTAAAGCAATAAAAGACAAAATATGAATTAGAATCAATAAACAATATATAAGAAATTATAAGAGAATACAAAAGTTTAAGTCACAGAGTTTATATCATACCTGACAATAAATGCACATACTGTATTGGGAAGTTCTGAATGCTATACTGAGGCTTTTGCTGAGCCATTTTTTATACACAGACAAGACAAACAATTATAAAATCTATGACTTTGGTCAGAATTTTAACAATACATAATCCTAATCTACTAATTTAGATTAGTAGAAAAGTCAAAATTTCCGTACGCAAAAAAAACGATTTATAACACCATGCGGCACACACCTGTATGCACTCTTCTTATTATAAATACGGACGTGCACAAGCCTCACGCTCCTAAGGTTGTCCCATATTTGTCCTAATAAGGTCCATGTTAATCACTCAATCAATATTCAAGCCTTTTAAAGTAGCCCCTGATGACTGTCATATGTACAACATACGTATATATCAAATGAAAAATGTGGAAAAAACACACTCACGATGCATACCTCTTGCAAAATCTTTGAGCAATGCCAAATCTGCCATGTTGTCGATAAAATACACAGTCTCCCGGGAACTGTAGGCCTATTTATTTCTTGTCCAAATAGGTAAATTAATTGGCAGCGGCTATTTGTGCTAAGTGCAAATAGCAATAGATGCTATTTACAGTCAATTGTTAATAGAAGGTATATGCTATTTACACTGTTGAAATAGAAGGGTTTTTTGCTATTTACACTACTTATTGCAAATAGTGGCAATTATCTGCACCTCAGTTTTGTACTACATTATAAAACAGTATATAACAATAACATACTGGGCACAAATTTAATAATTTTATTTCTAATAATTAAATGGATGTCACCTATGGGACAATATAGATCCTCCCTACACCTACCCTAACCACACCCCATACTTTGTTTCAATTATGTCATTAATTTTTATTGAAAACAAATGCCTTTCTGATGTGATATGAAAAGGAAGCTCACCAAAAGGCGTATGCAGACTCCCATTGACTGTGTCAAAAATGATATAAATAGCGGTCTATTTGCACTAAGACACAGCAGTGGATCAGAGTTATATTCGTTTCATCAGGGTAATTGGGTGGCGCTGGTGTGTTGGTTATGGATGATACACTGGCTTTATAGAGATTTACTTGATGGATGTCAAGTAATATCCATGTTATAATTCATAGATAGGCCTAATTGATTGTTGCAAAAACAAAATTAAAATTTAGAGTGTGCTCACATGCAGGCTGTCACATGTATGCTATACATCCAGACTACTTTATCCATGTGATAGTTTGTGTTATCATTGGAAGTCACTAAAATGCAGCCTAGAAAACTTTGTTTGCAACCGCAATTTCATGTTGCTTCACACAGCTTTTCCATGTGTGAAAGGTTTTGTAAATAAGGGCCCTGGTCTCCTGAGAAAGACACATACCCATAATTGGGGTGTACATTTTTAAAGTTTTTAAATCTTCAGAACACTACTTGTTGAAACAGTGACCGTTTCCTGTGAAGGTGAGGATTTCAAAGAAAAATGCATTGTTGGTATCATGAACTCAACAATGTACTGCTCTATACTGAAGGAGGAGATGCTGCCATCACTCCATGCACTTGGTCATCGTGCATTTTCCCAACACGACAATGATCCAAAACACACATCTAAAGCTACTGTTGCATTTTTGAAGAAGAACAGGGTGAAGGTGATTGAATGGCCAAGTATGTCTCCTGATCTGAACCCAATCGAACACCTGTGGTGAATACTGAAGCGACAAGTTGAGCATCACTCTCCATCCAGCATCCAGGCTCTAGAAGAGGTTATTCTTGAGCAATGGAAAAAGATAGATGTTGCAATATGTCGCCAACTTGTTTATTCCATGCAAGATTTGGTGCTGTCCTTAAATCACGGTGCTTATACAAAATACTAAATGTAGTAGTTTTTGTTGCGGGGTGTATTCATTTTTGCCTCAACCAATTTTATTAAAACTAAAGATTTTGTGATCCAAGTTAGATTATTAACCTTAATTTCATGTTATGGAGTTAAAGAAGTGTTCAATAAAACTCTTAAAAAAAAAAGTTCAATAATAGCCTTGTGAAAAGTTTGGAAATTGTTCTTTTGTTCATTGAGCTACTGATAAAATTTGTACTTTTTACTAATTTATGCTGAGCACTGTATGTTCTTGCAAATGAACCCAGTGCTAATCTCTAGACCAGCTGCCTTAGTCTCCGTGTTCACATCTGATTGTTGTTGATTATCCCTTAGCGTCTGCAGCTCTGACTTTCTCTGATATTCCCTGGAACGGGCCAATCGGTGAGTGCACAGCTTGTTTTCTTCTGGATTACTCAGTGGTCATCAGTCTATCAGTCTATTGTTGCATGATGCCGTGTGTGCACTTTTTGACTTTCAGGTGCGGTACGTGTTGGTTTATTAGATGGAGAGTTTGTTGTTAATCCCACCCGTTCAGAGATGAACAGGAGCACGCTTAACCTGGTGGTAGCTGGAGCTGCCTCCAGTCATGTGGGTCAGTGTGAGGTCATAGATCTTACCCCAGTTCTCTGTCTGTGCCCTCTGATAGTCTTGTTTGGTGTTTTCCCAGTGATGATGGAGGCAGCAGCGGAGAATGTCCTCCAGCAGGATCTGTGTCATGCAGTGAAAGTGGGAGTTAAACACACGCAGCAGATCATTCAGGCCATCCAACAGATAAGCAAAGAATTCAAAGTGACCAAACGATCTCCAGTTAAACTCTTTACAGCTCCAGCTGAGATGGTGGAGTATGCCCGACAGTGAGTATGCCGAACCTCTTTCACTCTCTGACAAAATCTCTTAAGAACATTTACTTTCATCATAAATTATTTTTGCTTAAAGTAAATGAGACCTGTTTTTTGGAGGACAAGAAATAACACATAATGAGGCATTACAGCAAATAACTAGAACAGTATATTGTCTTGAGAAATGGATGTGCATTAGAAATCCCCATTCAGACTGCCTACTACATTTAGTCAATTAACATGAAAGATGATTGGTCATGATAGATCATATTAAGCAGGATATGCCATTCCATCTTACATAGTGATGGTGCTTAGATTAAATTATAAGGAATTTGCAATAAATCCATAAAAAAATATGAACATTGCATAATAAAAATCAACGAGAGACAAAGAAATTGTGAAAGAAATTGTCATCAACATGTTTTGACATGGTATAAAAGAAACATTCAGGCAATCCAAATGAATTCCATATAATTGTATGTGGTGTATCTAGATGCTACATCATGTTTTGTGCAAATCTGATAAATCCTGTAGGAGAAGTTTGGTATTGTAGTAAGCTAAAGCTATAGAATCTAAAGAAAGAAAAAAATTAGATACCAATAGCAATGCCATATTTTACAAATCAAACAAACACCCTGGGAGAAGTGAGCACTCCTAGGAGAAAAAAGTAGGTTTTTCATAAAATGAAAATAACACTGTAAGGTTTGTTGAATTTGGTTTGTGTGAAGGACTCAGATGATTATTAGACTTGATTAGTGCTGTTAGCAAAGCAAATGGTACTCATTCCACACCATCTGGTATGTAATTCAGTCTTTGCAGTTTGTCATAAACCAAATAAATGAGGGGTCAAATTGATGAATTTATGCTTATTGAGGAGAGATGTAAAATGTGATTGGAAAATGTAATAAGTGTTTTGGGTGTACAAAAAACTGGGTAAAAAATCTATAGACTTAACATTGGGCTGAATTTTGTGAAGTCATAGCCCCACATTGGAATGTTGTAGAGAATTAGGGGTGGATGGGGTATTGATTTGGTTTGCAAGCAGCAGCAAATGGTGCTGTTGCAACTTCGAAACCACACCCTAGCAACCACCCCTTTGACTTCTATTGAAATTGGAGAGAGGCCTCTTGACTTTGGAACTGGCAGGTTGTCTTTATTTATCACCAAGGAAACTGTCCAGCTATGCCTTAGTGACCATCTAAATCAAGTCAAAGTGAATTTTATTCAATCGGACCATGTAACAGTAAGTACACAGAGGATTAAAATTGTGTTTCCCCCAACTCCAAATGTGCAGGTATTAATATAACACAACAATATATAACATAAAAGTGCAAACAGACATCATCAACTAAGCAATACAAGCAGACATTTTACACAGTGTGCTTAATGTAAAGTAGTAAAAATGTATTTGTGCAAATGAATTATTTTAACAGTTAGAGTTTAGTACATCTGTTTCCCACATCTGATGACCTGAAGGAAAAGTCTGTTGTTGTGACTGGTAGTCTTCCACCGCATGCTGTGGTATCGCTTGCCGGATGGTAGGAGGATGAACAGGTTGTGTGCTGGGTAGATGGGGTGCTTGATGATATTGATGGGTCTCTTGTGGTAGCAGGATGGGTATAAGCCCAGAAAAGATGGTTGGGCTGATCTGGTGATCTTCTCTGCCATCCTCACCACATTTATGCATTTACATTTACGCATTTAGCAGACGCTTTTATCCAAAGCAACATACAAATGAAGGAACAATAGAAACAGTGCATCAACTAAAAAAAACAATTATCTTATAAGCATGGTACCATTTTCCCTAGACTAGAGAAAATGGTACCATGACTCACCACTCCTTGTGGTACCATGATGCCAAGAGTCTCACCACTCTTTGTATGGCCTTCTGGTCAGCAGCAGAGCAACTGCCATGCCAGACTGACTGGCTGCTGGTATGCTCTTAATAGCACCCCCTCTAAAAGGTGGGGAGTGCAGAGGAGGGTGAGGTGCCTTCTTGACTAGGGAGGTGAAGTTGTTTGACCATTTCAGGTCAATTGTGATGTGCAGCACTGCCGTTGATGATGAGTGGGGTGTGTGGCGCATGGATGTTTTGTGGGCCTTGACCAACTTTTCAAAGCACTTCATTATGATGGGAGTGCTATGGGCCGGTAGTTATTCAGCGTTGGGGCAGTGATTTCTTGGGTAGATTTTCTTAGGTGTGATTGTGGTGACTTTAAAGCATGCTGGTATGATTGCTTGGTTCAGAGATGTGTTGAAGATATCTGTGAGAACGTCAGTGACTGAGTCTCTTAGCACACCCCCAGGTATGTTGTCAGGACCTACAGCTGTCTGGGGGTTCACCTTGAGAAGGATTCTCTGCACGTCCACTGCATCCAGGTTAAGTGTTTCATTGTACAAGCAGAGAGGGGCTTTTGTTGGTGTGGTGGTGTTGTTTTCCTGAACCGGCTGAAGAAGGTGTGTCCCTCACAGCTGTCTTTTCTACATCAGTCTTGCCAATGTAGAAGGCCTAGCTCGCAGAGTATTTTAGGTTCCAAAGCCAGTGTAACTCCGGAAAGATCTCTTGAAAAGTTGAAGTTGTGTAGTCCAAGTAATGCGGTTCAATCGTAGACTATTTTCATGCCGGTGCAGACAACGCATTTAACATAAAACGCACATCGCTGTCGGGAGCTAGGGTAGCCGCTGCCATAAAGGGTGCCATCCTCAAGGACACCCTAGCAACTGCATAATATCATGAATAAGCCATTTTTTAAATATTAAAATATACTAGCGTCATGCTAAATCACATAGTATCATGCTAAAATGTGGGTATCATATTTAACCATGTAAGCACCATGTTAAAACATGTTAATATTGTTAAAATACTCTGGCTCGAGTTCAAATTTTCTTCAAAACATGTACCCATCTAGTTTAAGTTTACCATCTGAGATGTTGTTTGGGTTGGCACACTAAATTTTAAATGCAAAAAAAATACATTTCTTTAGGTTTACACACAGAACTCTCTATGAAATTGTATGTTTAAATGTATTGATATGTCTTGATATGATTTTGTTTGTTGCAGAACGATATTTTGTGATGATTGAATATTTTTCCCACAGACTGGCGTCTGATAAGATCTATGCTGTATTTACAGATTTCACACATGACAAGGTGAGTGTACAGTTCATACTGGTGTTTCCCAGTTAATGTGATATTTAACTGCATGTGTTTCACAGATTTCCAGAGATGAAGCCATTAATAAAATCCGTCTGGACACAGAGGAACTGCTCAAGGGTGTGTGACACTATAGATCAGATGTTGTAGATGGTGTGTATTTATAACTGTAATACTATAATCCTTGTAGAGAAATTCCTGCAGTCTGAGTCATTTGAGGTGATGGAGGCATTTAACAGTGTCTGCAAAGACGTCTTCAGAAATCTGGTTCTGAATGAATACAGACGGTAAAGTTTACAGGTTTTGATAATTCATAATGTTCATATTGTTTCTGCATGATGCTGAAATTGATTTCTGATCTTACCAGCTGTGACGGCAGAGATCTGACATCTTTACGGGACATTTCCTGTGAAGTGGACATTTTCAAACCATTGCATGGTTCAGCAGTGTTTCAGAGGGGTCAGACACAGGTCAGCACACACAGAGCATCAACAATGACTTGCTTGTTTGTTAGTATGTGGTAATTATAAGTAATTATAATTCTTCTGATAATTAACGCATACTAACAAATGACTGTTTCTGTGCAAAACACTTTAAATCAGTTTTAATTTAACTTTTTAACAGTTCACAATATGCACAGTTACTTTTTGGCTTTGAGTAAGTTAGCTTGGGCATATCTGGTGAAAGGTCACCTGTGAGGATGTCACTGTTGGTCATTGTAGGTTGAAAGTGTGAAAGCTGATGAAATTGAATTTTTAAGTCCCTCTGGAACATTCCGGTAATTATCAGTGCCTAGCTCAGTGTCCCCTGAAATATTCTTCTTCTTGTTTTAAATTTGAACACTGAATTAGTTCTAGGCCTGACTATTAAATGGACTATATTCCATTTATTAGCTGAAAAACACTTTTGATGCCGTTTAATTTTCCCCAGACAATGAAAGGTACTGCCACACTAACTAGTGACAATTAGCCCAAAGTTTTCCAAGCTGGCTTGTATTATTGCGGACGTTCTTATGGTTTCATGCAGTTTCATATAGTTAATATAGAATAAACAGCATTGTAATGCTGATGCCTGTAACCCTGGAACTATGCTATAGTCACACAGTTGTAGCAATTGAATTAGCTCCAACAAATTATGAGTTACGAGTGTAAATGTTTGTTCAGGTACTGTGTACAGTCACATTTGACTCTCTGGAATCCAGTGTTAAGACAGACCTGATAACCACAGCACTCAGGTGAGATCTTTGCCCCTGTAAACACTGCTGTAAACAGCAATTCAACAGATTCAAATCAACCAGATGAATGCTTATTTGACCGCAGCTATTAAAATTAAATATAAAATTTTATCATATAAAATTAAATTGATGATTTTGTTCTAGTGGCATCAAAGACAAGAACTTCATGCTGCACTATGAAGTGAGTAAAGAGCATTGAATTGCTTTTCTAAATTCAGTTGTAGAGCAGACACTGATGCACTGTTTGTTTTTGTGAATGTCTCAGTTTCCTCCATATGCAACCAATGAGATTGGGAAGATAGGTGGAGTGAATCGTCGAGAGCTTGGGCATGGTGAGAGGTTATAAACATGTCTGTTATTTTATCATGTGTGTGACTTTGTGGTCAATCCATGTTCAGATTTCAAGAGGTGCCATGATGTCATTGTTACATAGATCACTTAAAGATCAAAGTAATGCAGCGTGTCAGTGAAGCTGTATCTGTATTGTTATGCAGTTACACCACAGCACATCCAGCTGCTTGTGAGACCCTCTGTCTCATCTGTGTGAGTTAATGTGTGAATGTGTTATTTTGTTAAGTCTGAAATCATTGTCTCATGTAATGTTATCATAAGATTTTCAGTTATTGGTCAGTTCTCTCAATTCTGTGTGTTGTCAGGCGCACTGGCTGAGAAAGCTTTAAGACCTGTTATTCCTAAAGACTTCCCTTTCACCATCCGCGTCACCTCTGAAGTGCTGGAGTCCAACGGTACCATGCAGCACATCATCAGCACTGATTTACAATGTGTTTGTATTAGTTCTTATTTATATATACATTTATGCGTGTGTGTGTTTGTTGATGGTTCTGATAGGATCATCATCAATGGCTTCAGTGTGTGGAGGAAGTTTGGCTCTTATGGATTCAGGTACTCTTATGGAGAACAATCATGGTGCTTCAGCCAAAAATACTGATACCACTTTAACTGTTTTAAAATAATGCAACATTTTTGCATTAATGATTAAGTTTTGAGTGAGAATAACAAAAACACATACCCTCTTGTTGTTTGGCATCTTCACCATTTCCACATCATGTTAAACATCAGATTTTCATTTGCTGGTCAACCTGTGACTTTACCTTTGAGATGTAAGCATCATACACTGAAATTTCCTCAGTCTGGAATGTCTGTTGTCCCGCAATGTTTTTTGGGTACACCACCAGCCATGACACTAGGAGATTTCTAAAGCACGTTAACACAATTTTAAACAAATTTTTACTTTAAAACCTTTTTTGTTATTTACTAAGTTTAAGGAAATCATTGTTTATTCCTTCATAAAATGCGTTTGCATTTCTGTTCAGTTCCATATTAAAAAAGGTATTTTTTTACAGTTTCATGCAAAAAACTATTATTAATGGTCTTTTGTTTCTATGTGTTTTTGAGCCATTTCAGAAAGGCAGATTAAATGAGTTTGAGTGGATGTTTTTTAAAGGGTTGTGGTTTTGTTTTAGGTGTTCCCATCTCCTCAGCAGTGGCAGGGGTCGCCATTGGCCTCATATCCAAACCCAGTCCAGAGAAAATATCAGAGATTCAAGATTACAGATTACTGACGGATATTCTGGTACATAATTCAGCATGACTGCACAGCCAGAGGAATGTGTAAGAGTGTATGGTATGTTAAATGTGTATGGTATGTTAAATGTTAAATGGTATGTTTTTCTAAATAAGGGCATAGAGGATTATAATGGAGACATGGATTTTAAAATGGCAGGAACGAGTAAAGGCATCACAGCACTGCAGGTACAAAGGATTGTTTAACATGCATGTGTGTCTTTGCTCAGTGTGACAAACAAACATTTTTGTGTTTCAGGCTGATGTGAAAATCCCAGGACTTCCTTTGAAGATTGTCATGGAGGCCATACAGCAGGGGACAGGTACATTTGACCCCCGGTGTCCTGCTAAACCACAAAGTCTGACTTCCGCTCTTTTTTTCTAAATGAGTAACTGTAACCATCATGTTTCATTATTGTGTTTCCTTTAGTGGCCAAAAAAGAGATTTTAGGCATCATGAACAAGACATTGTCTAAACCGAGAAGCTCTAGGAAGGAGAACGGGCCAGTTATTGGTATACTTGTTGCTTTATGTCTGTCTGATTAGAGGTGTTTGCACTACTGTTCTGTCCATCTCCATATAAAAATATATTTTCACAGAGAATATCAAAGTGCCTTTATCTAGAAGAGCCCGATTTGTGGGTCCAGGTGGATATAATCTCCGCAGATTACAGGCCCAAACAGGTACTGTACATCCTGCTGCTGTAATTTTTTTAAGGTTCACTGTAAATGCAAACATCAGTCATTCTGATCTGATTTGTGACAGGTGTGACCATAAGTCAGGTGGATGAGGAGACATTCTCTGTGTTTGCACCCACACCCAGTGCCATGAATGAAGCTCAGGAGTTCATCAGAGACGTATGCAAAGATGATGTAATATTCCCCTCTACATTTATACCCTCTAGATTCACAGTTACCATGTTCTCCATCAGAACTGTATGGATGCTGTTGTGATGTTTTATAAATGTCTCTCTTTTGTCATGCAGCAAGAAGAGCAGCTGGAGTTTGGGGCCATATACACAGCAGCCATCACAGAAATCAGGTACCAGTTTCATCCTGCTAAACATCTTTTGATCTTTTGCAGCCCGCCATGGTCATGTTCTTGCACGAAAACTCAAACGCTTCGCAATTTAACATCACAAAGGCATTAAGATGAGAATGACACCACCACAAAGTTGACCGGACAAAAACTAAGAGGACTTCGTTAAAGTATGACGCGTGGAATTTGTCAAAAATAATAAAAATCCAGATTTAATTAAAAATAAATAATCGCCTGTTGGGATTAGAGGTTCGCTCCAAGAGACTGAGAATCTGGTGAGTTTTCATGCATGGTGAGGCCCTCAAAAGTACGATCAAAGCAGAATAATAATAATAATTAAAGCTGCAAGCAGCGATAAGCAGGACCTCGCACCAGTTCTACGCCACCCAGCGCCACCGCCACCACCACCCAAGACCGCTAGCACCACCCAGTGCCACAGCCACGTGTTGGTTTTAATGACAGTGATTTGTGGGCAAAAGCATATGTTAATCGTAGCGTAAAATATGCCACTTCCTGTGTAAAACGCTATAACCGTAACTGAATATTACACTGTAGATGTGTTTAGGCCATGATTTTTATCAAATGTGTGAAATATGGGGCCAGTCAGTCACTTTAGGCTTGAGAAAAACACCTTTTTGTTCATGGCGAAACGCAAAACTTTGGCAGCCCGCCACGGTCATGTTCTTGCACAAAAACTTAAACGCTTCGCAATTTGACATTACAAAGGCCTTAAGATGAGAATCACACCACCACAAAGTTGATCGGATAAAAACTCTAGGAGGAGTTCGTTAAATTATGATGCGTGGAATTTGTCAAAAATAATAAAAATCCAGATTTAATTAAAAATAAATATTCGGCTGTTGGGATTAGAGGTTCGCTTCAAGAGACTGTTTTTAATTAATTAAAGTGTTCTATGTGCCTTCCAAATTTGGTACATGTACGTTAACCGTAGTGCCCTGGGCAGGTTTAGGTGGTGCTATCAAGCCATTTTGCCCCAGCTAATTTTAATTCCTCTGATAGACTTGAATTTTCGCTGGGGCTGGTGCGTGTGCAAAATCTGGTGAGTTTTTGAGCATGTTAAGGCCCTCAAAAGTGCGACGAATGACAGAGAATAATAATAATAACAATAATAAACAACACAGAAACAATAGGGACTTTGCATGCTTAGTGCTCGGTCCCTAATAATAAACAACACAGAAACAATAGGGACTTTGCACATTAGTGCTCTGTCCCTAATTACTCAGTATGGTGGGTACGATTATAGTAAGAGTTTTAGGGTAAAAGATACTAAGTACTAAGCATAGTAGGGTTGTTTCATTATGTAGTGTGGCAGCTTTCAACATGTTTTTCAGGGACATTGGTGTGATGGTGAAACTATATCCTAACATGACTGCTGTGCTTTTACACAACTCACAGCTAGACCACAAAAGAGTGAGTATACTTTCAACAGGGCAGAGAAATTCATATGTGGTCACATATGCAGTCATTGAGAAATAAGTGATCATGACTTCTGATGAACCATATATGTTTTCTCAGATTAAACATCCCAGCGCTCTTGGATTGGAGGTTGGACACCAGATCCAGGTATCCCTGTCACTTAACAGATGAGGTTCACTGTTCAGTGATCACTGTTTTAACACCACTGAACCAATCTGTAATTATTCAAATGTTCTTGTTTCTGAAATGTTTGTGTGAACAGGTGAAGTATTTTGGACGAGACCCAACCGACGGTCGGATGCGCCTGTCTCGTAAGGTTCTGCAGTCTCCAGCAGCCACTGTGGTGAAGAGTCTTAGCAATAAACACAGCATCTCTGTAGGAATGACTCATGAACACATGTCATAGAGCCTTGCTCATCTGAACCTTCTGTATATGCTGTGTTTTATAATAAATATTATGATAATCGCAGCTTTATGATATGTATGGGGTACCATATCTGGCAAAAGCATGTTACTTTTTAAAAAAAATCTTTTCAAATTTATCTTTGTTTTAAGGTATTTAGTAATTTAAATAGTGTCCCAAATATTCTGTCCAATTTTCTTCATCTAGTTCATGATACAACACTTGCTTTATTACAGTCACCATACTTCAAAACAGCAATTTTAAAGGCAAAAGCTGTGTATCAGTGCAATGTTAATTTTCCATCTGTTCTGTTACACTGCGTTTCTTTTGGACTTGAAGTTTATGTTTCTATGGGAGGTTACTAATGATGCTGTTGTCATAGACAGAATCGTTGAATGAAGTGGTCATAGCTATTTTGTCAAAAGCACAACTATTGACCTTGATCAAAATCAAGGACTTGAACAAAAGGTTTTATCAATTTTATTTAGTATCAGCTGACATACCACACCAATATAATGCTAATATTAAAGCTGCAAGCAGCGATAAGTGAGACCTTGCACCGGTGCCACCGCTACCCAGCGCCACCACCACCCAACACTGCCAGCACCACCCAGTGCCACCACCATGTGTTGGCTTTAATAACAGTGATTTGTGGGCAAAAGCATAGTTTAATCATAGTGTAAAAACAGCCACTTCCTGTGTAAATAACACCACTTCCTGTAATTGAGTATTACCCTATAGATGTGTTTAGGCCATGATTTTTATCAAATGTGTGAAGGATGGGGCCGGACAGACACTATAGGCCTGAGAAAAAACGCCTTTTTCTTCATGGTAAAACGCAAAACTTTGGCAGCCCGCCACGGTCGTGTTCTTGCGTGAAAGAGAGGAATAATAATAATAATAATAATAAACAACACAGAAACAATAGGGACTTCGCACGCTTAGTGCTCGGTCCCTAATAATAATAAACAACAGAAACAATAAAAAATCCAAGATTTAATTTAAAATAAATAATCGCCTGTTGGGATTAGAGGTTCACTCCAAGAGACTTTTTTTAATGAATTAAAGTTTTCTATAGACCTACCAAATGTGGTACATGTACGTTAACCATAGTGCCCTGGGCAAGTTTAGGTGGTGCTATGGAGCCATTTTGCCCCGCCTAATTTTAAAACCCCTAATAGACATGAATTTCCGATGGGGCTGGTGCGTGTGCAAAATCTAGTGAGTTTTCAAGCATGCTAAGGCCCTCAAAAGTGCGACGAAAGTCGGAGGGGAAGAAGAAGAATAAACAACAAAGAAACAACAGGGACTTCGCACATTAGTGCTCGGTCCCTAATTAGCATTATATTTGTGTGGTATGTCAGCTGATACTAAATAAAATTGGGTCTGTCAAGCAGCGATGACAGACCCAAGCACTTTCAGCCAGATGCTTTTCAAATGACTATTTTTGTAATTATAAAAATAAAGCTGCAAGCAGCGATAAGCGGGACCTCGCATCAGCACCACTGCCACCATCAGTTTTACTGCCACCCAGAACCTCCACCACTTGTTGGATTTAGAAACAGTGAATGGTGGCAATAAGCTTATTCTCAGACATTGCAGGCCTGAGTTACAACAACATGGAGGAGTTAGTCGTTGTTTAAAACATGCCACTTCTTGCTGCCTGCAGGTGGCACTATAACTGTAACTGAGTATAATTCTGCTTAAAATATCAATATATATTGTATATTTCCTTTCTGCCCAAAAATATGCCCTAGTTTCAAGTGTCAAGTGAGCTTTATTGTAATTTCAACATATACAGCTGATGCGATACATATTGAAACGAAACAACGTTTCTCCAGGACTTGGTGCTACACAGAACAAAACATAGAGGCACAAAATACAACAAGGGCTACAGGGCAAACATTAGACAACATTACACATTAAACAACATGAAAACAAGTGTGACACACATTAAACATCACGCCACAGGACAGAAACATGAAAGACCAAAGCGCCGATTAAGGTGCAGATTATAGTGCAAAAGTGCAAAAAATAGTGACGGTGCAAAAAATAAATAGTTGAGACAGTAGTAAAACTAGTGGCGTTAAATTTACAGTGCAATTAAAACAGTAAATGGGTATTAAAGAGAAGTGGCTGTGTAAACATTGCAAACACCAAACGGTAAGAAGCATTGACCTTATAGATTTAACCTTAACCAGCATTAACCTTATAGTATTAATCTTATAGAGTATACACACTATGTCCATGTGTTCAGTTCAGTTCCTTTTTTTTTTGAAGAGGCTGATGGCTTGTGGGTAAAAACTGTTTGACAGTCTGGTGGTGTGGGCCCGAATGCTTTGGTACTGTTTCCCAGATGGCAGGAGGGTGAAGATTGTGTGTGAGGGGTCAGCCACAATGCTGGTGGCTTTGCGGGTACAGTGTGTGGTGTAAATGTCCATCAGAGGGGTTAAAGAGATTCCGATGATCTTCTCAGTTGTCCTTCGCTATCCGCTGTAGGGTCTTGTGGTCGGTGACGGTACAGTTCCCAAACCAGACAGTGATGCAGCTGCTCAGGGTGCTCTCGATAGTCCCTCTGTAGAATGTGGTATGGATGGGAGGAGGGAGATGTGCTTTCCTCAGCCTTCGCAGAAAGGCGCTGCTGGGCTTTCCTGCTGATCTGATTAGTGTTGAGAGTCCAGGTGAGGTTCTCCTCCAGATGAACACCAAGAAATTTAGTGCTCCTGACGTGGTTGGGGTCTTGGGGTTTTAGCGCTCTCCTGAAGTCAACAATCATCTCCTTGGTCTTGTTGACGTTTACAGACAGGTTGTTGTCTTCACACCATGCAGTAAGCTGTTGCACCTCCTGCCTTAAAGACTACTGACAGTAGTCGTTAAGGCAGGAGACTGATGATTCTTCGGCATGGGGACGATGGTGGTCGCTTTGAAGCATGTCAGAACAACGGCGCTCATCAGAGAGATGTTGAAGATGTCCGTGAAGACGTCTGTCAGCTGTTCTGCACATTCTCTGACCACTTCCTTCTGCTAAGACAATGTTCCCCAGCTCAGAATATTGGATTTGCTAACAGGACAATGCACCATGCCATATAGCCAGAACAATCAGAGTTTGGATCACCAGATTCTTGATCCTGCCATGGCTAGCCCAATCTCCAGGTTTGAACCCTATTGAAATGTGGCCCTCTGGAATGTGATCAAGGGGAAGATGGATGGTCACAAACTATCAAGCAAAGCTGAGCTTGAGCTGTTTGCTTTTTTTGTAAAAAGACTGGTTTAAAGTTACCCAACAGCAATGTGAAAACTGGTGGAGAGTGTTGTGGAAATTTTTCTTAGTAAAAAAAAAAAGTGATGTTTAATGAAAAATGTTCCATGCATGAAAAATAATACAATGGTCCCCATCTAAGCCTAGTCCAATACATGCAAATTATATAATTATAAACAAAAATAAATAAATATAATTTCACTGCCATAGACGGGTTAAAGGGGGGGTCACTTTTGCGCACTCAAAACACGCTCTGTGTCTGCGATGCCCGTGCTATCAACGCACTCATCCATCAGTGTAGAAAGGAGATTATATAGATACTGTATATATGTATATAAATATTATATATATTACCGTTGTACAAACTTGTCATCTGACGCTAGACACTAACCTTTGGTTCTATGATGATTAATAGTTACTGTAATAGACGTTTTGGGCTTGCTTTTAATGCTTATGTGACAGTGTTGACGAAGCCTAATAAGAGAATTAATAATGAGGGAAGATTTAAAGATTCAGTGCTACGTTCAGTGTTTTCGTTTTGTCATGTTGATTTATTAAAAGATAAACATTCTGTGTAAACCTATTTATTTTATTCTAATAGCCTATTATACTATTTTTATATGTGCGTCAAGTGCGTGAAACTCCGATGGTGTGTGAATCCAGGTTGTTAATGCACTTTTCAGTTTGTACATTAAAATAAACCTGTGAGGATTTTTTTTTTTAATGCATCAACCCGTCAATTACCTTAAACGCTCAGAGCGCTACCCTGTACCAAGATGGCGGCTCTATTGACGCATCCGTTCCAATAGAGAACAATAGCCTACGCGACATCTAGTGTAGATACCTATGAACGTGATCAATGCAGTCCGTTTATCGTCTGAGTAGTGCAAACAACTAATATGTTTTAGCAGTGACGTTATTTTTTTTTTTTAAATAAAATAATAAGCAATGACCACTTAAAATATTTCATTAAGATCTGGGTTTAGAGTGCAAGGGGGTGTGTTCAAGGGGGCAGGAGGACCAGGCACCACCCACACTGTCAATCCGAAGCAAGCTACCAATAGAAATCCACCCCTTCTGCTCATGTAGATCCTCGCCTTTCAGTTCACAAACAATACTTTACGCAATACTAGCTTGGAAAAAAACCTTTACGATTCACAAGCAAAACACTTCGACTCGAAAGCAAAAGTTTTAGATTTGAAAATGAGAACACAGTCAATTTTTATTTTCAAATCTTAATTTTCTGATTTAAAACTTTTTTGTTTGTCTTTTCTTTGCTTGAATAATAAAGAAACAAATTAAACTCCATAGTTTAGCAAATTAGTTTAGTAAATTAATTCAGTGACCTTATTTAACCCTCCTATTATCCTCCATTTACCCTCAATTTAAAGACTTCCAGAATATGATTTTTACCCAAGTTTGTGTGTCAAGTACTGTTTATTTGTTTACTACCTAAAGAGCCATTAAAAAAACAAACCAAAGGATGATGCCAACCAAGAATTTAGAGACATTAAACATTGAATGGGGTCAAATTGACCCCAAAGATAATAGGAGGGTTAAGCTACAACAGCAATAACTGGCAAACATTTAGGCTGCATGGCTGGTGAGAGAAACAAGATTTTGTAGACTTGGCACAAAATCGGGTTTGTATGTTGTAAACCTAATGCACATACACTGCTGCATATGATGGGCTGTGAGACATGCGCAATTACTCGTTTTAACATTTGTGTGAGAATGACAACTTTGATGAGTCACAGTACAGCCAAACATTGTGGACAAAAATGGCGAGCATTGGAGAGCATGATCTCAGCCCTGTAGCTCATTTTTGAGTTGATTAAGGTGATGAAAGATGTCACTCAAAAAGCAAATGGCACCAGAAAACGTCATAAGTTACATATGTCACACAGGTTCCCTGAAGGGAACGAGACACTGCGTTGAAATGCTATGGGAATATCTATTTTGGACGGATCTTCAGGAAACCCAGTCTAGAGGAACAGCACTTGGACCACAGCACCGAAACAGAGTTAATTCAGTCCCACTTTACTGCATGAAAATAGCTTGTGATTGTAATCGAGTTTATTGTAAAGAAGTTGTTCTGTATTATTTGTTTTATCCTTAATAATAATCTTCACTGTTATCCTGTTTGTCAATCAATTACATAGTTTTCTGTTTAGAATGAATTAACACTCAATTTTGTATTCATATTTATTCAATATACATTAAAAGCATGACTTTGATAGGCATACAGGCTGTTGGCACTATGGTTACTGCACTCTTTAGTTCAACACCAGTCAAGTAACGGCCAGCAAAAAGACATCATCTTGACATCATCTTGAAGGACATTGCAGATGAAATTTTGCACCAGACCAAACAGAAGATTTGATTCGCTCTAGAGCCAACTTTGTAGCAAGGTGGGAGAAATTACTGCACGAGACAAATTTGTAGATGCTAAAAGGTAAGTATGCAATTTACTGTTTTTAAAAGAAAGCAAATGTTACAAAATACACAAATTTAGACCTTGACAGTAGTATAACCCAAAATATAGTGCATGGCTACTTTGTACTCTTAAAACAACTCTCTTTCCCTTTACAGGACTGGAAACTAAGCAGAAATAACCACCAGATATGATACTTTAGGTAAGTAATACAAATACAATAACTTCAAGAAAAGAAATAACTCAAAATTCACAGATAACATTCATCTGTAAAACAGTTCACCAGTTCAGGAAAAATAATGGTGGTGAAGGCTGTTGCAGTTTTTCACTGATTTTGTAGATCCACGAAAAAAAACAATTCACTTTATCTTCCAGTTCCTCCAGTGTGTCAAAGACAAAGGAAAAAAAAACCCTCAATTGATCCTACCGCTCAGGTGCAAATTTGGGTGGCTTGCCAGTCAACACCAGCGGCAAACATCCTCCTTGCTGATGGAAACACTTAACTGGACCGAAGCATCTTCACTCCAGCACAGGAAAAACAATGGTAAAATATTAGAAACAACCCAAGGAAAACAAGGGGAAAACAAAACAAACAAAAAAAAACCCAACCTTGAAAAGACAATGTGGAGAGGCACAATTAATGTATGAATAATGTATAAAGTCGGTACAGTAATAAATAATCTTACACAATTCCCGCGTACGATCAATTTACATTCAATTAAGCGTTTACTAAACACTTTAGTACAAATGTAATTTTAAATTTGCATGTTCAAATAACACATCAAAAGAAGCATCTCACGTGCAGTCTATTAGCTTGTAAGTTATCACATTATGAGCAAAACCGCATGTGACCTGTGCTGCCGGTGTTACAAGCTAAAGCACCATTACACTACAACTGTCCATTTACAACACTGGTAAACTTTTCAAAACACATTTAACAATATATTTACCCTTAATAAACTTTTGTATTTAATAACCATTTACAACATAATGATAATACATCCATTGTAAAACATATTCATTTTAAAAATATCAAATGTAAAGTTCACTCACCAAGGAAAATAAATCCTTTTCACAGCTCTTTCTAACCAGCACGAATACTGCAGCTATATAAAATTTCAAATTTCTAGTACATGTAGAGATATCTCAGTCCGGATCTCAATCCAATTGAAATGTTGTGGCTAGACCTGAAGCGGGCAGTACATGCCAGATGTCCTTCCAACCTCTCTCAACTGGCCGAGTTCTGCAAGGAGGAGTGGGCAAAAATCCCTAAAGACAGATGCAAGAGACTGGTCAGTGGTTACAGAAGACGTTTGGTTTAAGTAATGGCTGCAAAAGGAGGTGCCACAAGCTACTAAATAAAAGGCTTCACATACTTATGCACATGTCAAATTTTCAGTTTTTGTGAGATTAACCCCTTTTGTTCAATAAATAATGACAATATATCCTCTTTTTTGTTTGTCTATCATTAGCAA